>JAIUZE010012788.1:0-16287 GCA_022085475.1 Heliosperma pusillum | reverse complement strand
ATTCCTCAAGTTTGGTCATCCAATCCAAATTCCACAAGGTAATTATTCCCGTTAGGGTCCCACATTTAAAGACCACAATTTCCCAAGTAACACTTAAAGAATCACTAAAATTCTTAACCACAACTACCAACTATCATTATGCTTATTTCGATCCTCAAAATGATATTGCAACATTAAGCTTTCATAGTATAAAACCACTAGGAGAGTTTCATCCTAAGTTTATCCTCAAATCCTTATAATCATCTAAACATGAAACTAGTTTAATAGGACGGTTAGGTACCATATTCGAAACTTCTTCAAAACACACCTACTAACCCTTACGTTAGCTAATAAGAAAAACTACCTATCAAGAGAGTAGGGATAAAAGAACATGATACAAGGAACATTAGGAAGCGTCATTAAGGACTACGATAAGATGAAAAAGGCGAAGGCGAAAAAGGAAAACGAGGTTCAGGAAGAGACAAAGCAGATAGTAGAGTTATGAAGATATCTGAGTAAGAAAGAAAATACGAGCTTGTAATTTCTTAAAGATCAATCTTGACAAAAACATTCAAGAATGGAAATGAAAAGGAATGATGGCACGAGTAAGGGTTTAAGATTTAATCCACAAAGTTTCTCTTTTCAGACTTAGGGTGATAGTAAAGCAACTCATCCCAAACAAAAGTCTCTTACAAGGAACCATCGTACCACGTACAATCATCAAAGTAAGGTACACCTAGATTTGATAAATCGACTCCAACCCAATTCATCCATCCTTTCATATCACACGGATTCCCAATTGCGGAATTGTAACTCAAGTATAATAACATTCCTTTAGCTCAAATATTCAACACAACCTCAAAGGTTTCTTTAATTGAAGGACTAACAAATACTCTCTTATACTCGGTCATTTTCAAGTCTATAGCCCACGAGTTCATTATTATCAAAGTACAACATCAAGCCAAACATCATCATTAACATCCCAAGGTATTTCCATCCTAGATCACATCATCGAATCTCTCTCATATCTATAATCCTCAAGTAATATGGTTCAACTTACAACGAAACCTTACTACTCCAAACGAGTCTCCGATACCATAAGATAAGATCATATCTTTAAATCCAAGAACTATAGCCAAATGCTTTTCCACCAAGCCTATACTCACAAACACACAATAGGAAGCCATGCACAAGAAGTCGCTTAACCTCAAAAGTATTTCGCACCTCAAGATATCATTTAAAGCTTCTCATTTACACCACTTAGACATATCATAAGTATGGTCTTCAAAACAATACTACACTTTTAAGTCCCAAAGATTAAATTATTAATGAGTTAAGAAATCCTAGCCAACTCATTCAACTTACACCATCGAATATCATGAACTATTTACATACAAGTCATGACAAGCATTTATACACTAAAATCATCAAACATATTTTACCATACTTTCCTCAAGGATACCAACTCTCACCACCATAGGGTGAAATTAGATCTATACCATTTTCCTCAAATCACAAATTCATTCTAACAAACACTAATAGTCCACAAAGTCTAAAATTCTTCCAACCAAGTACAATATACCACAAACAAAAGGGTATGGCATCCACAAAAATGTTACAAGAAGAAGGTAAGGATACCAATGGTAAAATGGAGGAATTATTACGAGTAATTTCCAAGAGGCAAACAAGTTGGAAGAGAAAGAAGCACCAAGATAGAAGGAAGAGAGCATAAGACAATAAGGACGAGAGAATTCATAGATGAGGAAGAAATACACTTCAATTAGGCTTGTCAATCTTCAATCTTCGGTAAAGGATACTTTTCTAGGTAACACATTGATCCACCTCAAAATGGTAGATACAAACAAACATAAAATCACTCAACACAATCAACAAACAAGTTAGAACCTAACAAACATCAAGTACACCAAAGACTACCAACTTAGGCCCTTAAGTCTACCCATCTCTCATTTATTATTTCAAGGTCAAGTAATTTAAGTTTAGGGTTCACGTGTGTGTGTCGGGAGCGATAAAGCTCTGATACCAACAGTGACAACCCTCGCGAATGCGGAAATATAAAACATACAAGCATGTGAATTATATAGCGGAAAATACGGTATTTTAAAAACCTTTATACATGCAAGATAGAAAAATACGAGGAGTGTCAAAATATTACAAACTAAATAAAAATACCACAAGAAACGTAGTCTCTCAAAGTGTCAACAAAAGACAAAGTAATTAGCAACTAGCTAAACAACGTCTAGAGGTGTTTCATCCAGGGACAACGCCCGCAAGCTCACACCCGAACCCAAAATAGCAAAAGCAAAAAGCCCTCCATGCAAGCAACCTGTTCATTCATGAAAAACATGAACGCCACAATCAGTGGGGAGTAACTCCGGGTTCTCCCAGCCATATCACCTTAAACGTACATATTTGGAAATACAAAAGTAAAATCATGCATATATAGATATACATGTGAGATACGATAAGAATAGATAGGCAATTCGATAAATAATGATAAGATCATGTGGAAATCAAATCTGAAACCATCATGTTATTCAAAGACTCGGGGAAGACACTCTTAGGCAACCGAATACGCTCACTAGGGCTTGCATCTCACCGTTAGCGGTATAAGATTGATAAGATTGAGACTCGACAGACAAACCACGTCAAGTCATGCGATGATCACATTAAATCCAACATATTATCATCCATTCACGAACCAAGACCATGACGGTGTCCAATCATGCAATGACCATGAACAAGATCATGAAATCACGAATTCAAAGACGACACAAGACGACAACTCTCACGGTAAATGAAACGCACTAGCATCGTGTACATGGCAAGTATGATTAACAGGCATCCAAGGATAAGCATTCAAATAAAACTCATACACGATGCTACATTTCGTATATGTAGACTAATTTTCTCCTGGTAGGAACGATAATTAAACGGCTCCTAGTCTAAACCTGGCCAGATTCTCGGAATCACATTTTCCGATTCGACATGCGATAACATTTCGCATCCAAGACTCGGTCTTACAAAAACGCCGAGTACCCCAAATTCGGTAGATCAATTCAAGAAAGAGGCGGAAAAGAGCTCAAGCCTCATAACAAGCGGTACGCTACATGCAAATAACACCACCTCACAAGTACACAACATTTGACGGCCGGGTCGAACAACGCATAGCGTTCAACTCCCAACAACGTCGTCGTATGCCCACTACACATGCCATTAAGCAGTAGGATACCTCTCCGTTTCGACATTCCAGCCTTACGAACGGGAAGGTAGCCAAGGAAATGAGAGTACAAAGCACAAGACAAAATAGTGCTCAAACCGTAACATTTGTAAAAACCGACTCAAAGTGGGAACATACCAACAACCGTCACAAAACATGTGATACACCCTAGCGAAGAAATACATCTATCTCAAAACATGAATATTATAAGTCAATACGTAAAATTATACGATAAACGAATCATGCGAACTAATATGAATTACGAGTTTTAGAGATTTTATAAGAAAAATACAGCCGTGTTCCAGGCCGGTGTGGAGGGAGGCGGCCGGTACCCCGGCTCGGAGCACAACTACACACAAAACACAAGTTTGGGAACTAACTAAAACAAGGGTCAACTTCAAACGGTCATAACTAGAGTTCTAGATATGGGAATGCATACATTCCAAGTTGAGGTGATAGCTTATCCTATTACGGTTCCAACGAATGGTCACAAGCCCAAAACAAGAAAGTAACCAAGGAGATATGATTATTCTACGAAAAAGGGTCGGTGCAGTGAATTTGCACGAGTCCACCCGAGAACAACAACACCATTTCTATCATTTCCAATTTTCATAATTCACTTCTATCAACTATCAACAATCAATATTCATCATCAAAAATCATCAATTAACAACAATCATCATCAATAACATGAATCCAAAGCTTACTAATCGTATTCTAAATACGAATTCTAGCATATAAAGCATGTAAAACACGTAAATGATATCGAGTAACCCTTCACCGTTACCTTTACGCGTCTTTAAACGATTACTAAGCCTTCCTAGTAGTCTCCACCTACAATTAGTTAATAAAAGATGAATATCATTCACCTTGAGAAAGACGGACAATTTAAAAAGCGAGAAAGACGGTAATTTTATTACCAATACGGATAGAGGAAGCTAAGAGGGGAAGAATAAGACGAACTTACGTGAATTCCGACAAGAAACGAGTGAGCTACGATCATCCAAATATTGGATCAAAGAGGGAGGCAAGGTTTTGGTTGCTTAAGAAAGAAGAAATGTTTTTGGTGTTTGTGTTAATGAAATAGGTTAAGTGTAGTGTGATATTTATAAAGAAAAAGTCAACAAAAGTCAAAGACGACTCAAAAGTCAAGAAAAGTCAAAGACGACTCAAAATTCAAGAAAAGTCAAAGCCGACTCAAAAGTCAAGAAAAGTCAAAGACGACTCAAAAGTCAAGAAAAGTCAAAGACGCCTTAAGACGGGATTCTCATGGAATCTCGCGGAAATTTCAAATACGAACTCGGAAATTCTAAATTCGATTTGGAACATAATGTTGGAGTAGGTGTCCTCCACAATAGTGCGCCACATAATAAATCTTATTATGGAATATAATTGGGATAACTATTGACTATATATATGATTAGTCAGTTGATTAACGTAAATCAATAACGGTTGGCTAACTAGAGTTTGACGTTATTGTCGTTTGACGGCGGTGATCAACTGATCCCTTTCGGTCACACCTAAAGGATGAAATCCAAATAGTAACTAATTATTTGTATACGATACAGTTAATTAGTACATTACATATATTTGATATGTACGAGAGTTAATTATTAGAAATTGAGTTAAGAACTCAAATTCGATTAAACTTATTTTTCAATTATGCGATAATTGACTAATAAATTTATATCTTATTTTAATACGATTAAATAAGATTTAACTTAGTAATTAATCGTTAAATTACTAAATTAGTTGAGGTTTTGAGATAGAGGTAATTAGTTAATTATATTTACAAGGAGTTGTAAAATAAATTAACTAAGCATTGTGGGACCCATTATATATTGATATAATGGTAAAATATTACTTAAAATGTTAAGTACATATTATTTATTTAATTGAGTCATATAATTGTTATATGATCAAATTAACACTTAATTATACAAGATAATTAACTATATGATCAATAAGTATTTGTGAGACAAATATCAAAAATCAAAATGGACCAAACTAGGCCATAATGGACCGGTTTTGGTTGTAGTTCAAAGGTGATGATTTTAGTTCTTGTTTTTACTATTTAGTTACTTATGAAAGTGACATTACAAGTAAGAATAATCATCATATATACTACAACACTCCACTCAAATGCATGTGAACAAATCAAACAAAATAAGAGTCCTTTTAGGGACTAAAACATCCGGCCAAAGTGGCTAGATAATGAACATTGGTTGTTCATTTTTTCATAACTTGATTTTGTTCAATTATCATACTTCTTTCTAAAAACTCTTCTTCTAACTAAAACTCTCAAATACTAATATTTACTAAGTATTACTAGTGTAGTAATATAGTCATAATATTAGTAGTATTATATCTATCTTATTATCTAGTTAATAATAAGGGTAGATTATTTGGGTTAATCTTGGTGCAACTTAGAGGAGATCTTCTACTTTGGAGATAGTTTGTGTTCATCCATATTTATAGCTCAAGAACAACAAGAAGGAGTCCTTGTTGTGCCCATATAATTTCCATATCAAGGTGAGGAAATTTCTTCTTTTATATAAATGTCTTTATATTTGCATGCATGTTACATAGATCATCATAAACTAAATTAAAAAGTAATTTAGTAATTAATTAGAGGAGTCTAATTAAGTTCTATGGACTTTCAATTGGTATCAGAGCTAGCTTGTAGCATGCATGTTCATTTTGGACATTTTTTATTAAAGTTATAAGATAACTAATAAATCAAAGATTTTGAGTGAAAATACGATTCGGACGAAATGTTTTAGTGCATGTATACCTACTGACCTCAAAATGTTTGTGGTCAAATTTCGTGATTTTAGGGATTAATTTGCTATTTATTTTGATTTTTGGCGTTTAAACCGAGTTAACATGCATTTTATGAGTTAAAAGTTAACTAAAAATATATTCATGTTGATTCTGGCCATGAAATTTTAATATGATCTCACATACATTCCTTACATATTGTATGTAAAATTTCGTGAATTTTACTTATGTATTGCATGTTCATTGATTTTTATACGATAAAAGTCGATAATAAGAGATTATAATGTTCATAAAATTGAAACGTCCTTTTCTAGTCTTGAAAAGTTTTTGTACATTTAACATTCTGATGTTGATACTCATGGTGAAATTTCATAATTTGTTTCATTGTTTTACTATATCTAAAGTTTTTATTTGATAAAACCATTAAATAAAAAGCTTTTTGTTCATAAAACTAATTTAAATTTTTTGAGCAAATATTTTTTCTTTTTATAGTTCCTGGAAGTTTTCCAGAATGTAAAAAATTTTTGGTTTCAAATTTTATGATGTTTATATTTTATTTTGGTTTTATTTCATAATCGTTATGATTAAACCGTAATATTTAGCAAATGAAATCAAATCGATCTAATTAATGACCAACAAAATTAGTAGTGACTAATTTTGAGTTCTAAATAAGTTTAGTTAATTAGTTTGAATTTAAATGCGATTTAAATGTTGATATTGATTTTTAATGGTTAAAAATCAATGAATCCCGGAAGAAATCGAGCTACAATGAGCATGAATTGAACTTAGGACGATTTTGGCATGAATTTTGCAGCAATTTATTTTATTTTTGGTTGAATGAATGAATGTCATTTATTTAATTATTTATGCAAAGTTTGTACCTAGTATGGCCTAGGTTTTTTTATCGTTATTACCCGTAATGTAAGGGAATAACGTTTTGGTTGTAATTTTATTGCGATCTCGTATCGCCGGTTTGTATAATTTAATAATTTTATTTTAAAGTATAAATGTATAATAGGAATTTGTATATTTGTACATTTGTAATTATTTTTTCGAAGACCGGTGACTCCGTCAAGACGGTGCCATTTTGGAAGATGTTCCAAGTGAAGAGGAAAGGGACCAAGGAGTTGGTTTCCGAATTTGTAACTATCTAGTTAATTTTGATTAGCTAGGTGGCCATACTAGGATTTTATTGTTGCTTGATTGCTTGCTTTATTTTTTGCTCATGCCAAAATCGTCACACATGCATTTTACCGTGATTGTCAATTCAACGTTATTCACAATTCACCGACTTAGTTCGCTTATAGGGAATTAATAACAAAATTGACAAGACCTCTCACATAACTTAAAAAATTGAGATTTAGCCTTACCAATTAGTAACACCTATGAACCCCGTGTTCATTAGGGCTACCACGCTCGTGGGTCCTTTTTACCTCGGGTAAGTAGGGTGATGCGATCACAAGCCAAAGTTGGATTGGACTCAACGAGATAAGCGTTATCTTGGGACTAGGAGATGGATTTAGTTGAAATCCGTCAACCAAGAGTTCTAAGTGTAGAATTAGTCAAGTATTGACTTACCATTTTTAGATAAAGGTAGCATGCGATGACTTTTTTTGTCTAAATATGGGTCTTGGAATCACTTATATAATTTCGTGAGGGGTCATTATATGAGTGACTTGTTTAAAATTTTTTATTTTTTTTTTTTTTTATTTTTTTTTTTTTTCAAGTAAATTATATATAAGCAATGAATGTTTATTTTCCGTTGATATTTAATTTTATTCGCGCAATGACAATTATTTTTCTTCTATGAACTTATAAATCCGTTCAATCGTGGAAAAGGTTTCCATTATTTTATACGGTAGCATTTTGATTGCAATCTCCGTTTATACCACCCTAGCTAAAGACAAAATGAATTGTATCTTTTGATCCTCATATTCACCATTGCAAATGTCTCTTATGAAGAGTAAATGAATTAGTCACACTTAGTCAAAAGCGTTTTTGAATATTTTGTGACGCCTTCTTATAAACAATGGTACATCAAATTTTTTCTCCAAAGAAAATGTTTGTATTTTGGTATGTCGTCATAATGCTCCTTATCGAGGCTTACCTCAAAAGAGGCCAAATCAGTTGGAATGACTAGGTTAATCGATTTATTTGAAATCATGAACAACCAAATACCGTAGTCACTTCCTGAAAAGTTTATCCTTTTGAAGGTAAAACCATGAATGAAATGAAGAATGGTCTTCACAATAATTCTAATTTACTTGTCTAAGTAGAGATTCATGAAAGTGAGTGGGAGCACTAAGAATGATGTTTATATTCTTAATTGTTAAGACGAGGTTCAAGAGTAGGTGGGCTCGACTTTGACACAAGGCAAGGGATAAAGGCAAGACTATTTTGAATAGTAAAGTCAAAACCCAAGCAAGGTGTCGAACCCAACTTTTGACGATTCTATTTTACAGTGTAGGACACAAGGAAAGAATCTTCCCAAAGTTTTCTAAAGAGTTAGAAATAGGGTGTAATTTTTCACCCATAAAATCTATATGATCGACATTTATTTTGCTAAATGCAATTTTTTGGGTATTAGATACCTATTATGGTTTTCATCAATGTATTCAATGCATATAATAATGATTCGTGCGACGACTAACCATAATTAAATGTCGACCTACAAGGGAAATATAACTATTGTAGTTCTATTTTCATAGAGACATATAAAAGTTATAATGTGATCAATCTAGTCTTGAATTTAGAGGTATACGTTAATAAACGTTATTATGTACATGACCTAAATAAAGAATATAGTATCCACTTTTGTGTACGACACAAGTGTTTCACTTTCGTGAATAGAACAAACGTTGTATCTTTTTATGCCTATACTTGGTCAATGGTTATCCCATACCAATCAAAGGTAATTATATTCTTGACCTAAACTAGTAATTACTGGTCATATAGATTGAAAAAGGCTCAAAATTGGTGACCTATGTCTAATCTTAATTCTGGATTGTGTAGCATATTAAGAGGCTAGTATTAACAACTATCCCTAACCCATCTGATTTTGAATCTTATGGTGTGTGCGAATCTTGTATTCAAGGCAAGATGATTCGTGCCCTTTTGTTGAAAAAGGAAATCGAACTAGTAAATTATTGGCCCCATTACATAAGAATACGTGTGGTCCAATAAACACAACCAGAGATGGTAATGATTACTTCACTTGATTTACCGACGATTTAAGTAGATATTATGTTTGATTCTACTTAATAAGGTGCTAAGAGAAATCTTTGAAAAGTTCAAAGAGCTTCAATGAGAAGTAGTTAACCACTAGAGCATTAGATCTAGGACTTACGACTAAATCGTAACTACAAATATCTAAGTATTGACTTTGATTTTCACCAAAAGTATTGTGAAATAGTTTCACAAGTTAACTTTTCTAACACACATTGTTAGATAAGGTGTTGTTGAATAGAGAAACAGAACCTTATACGATATGGTTTTGTCTTTATCAAGTCAAAATGAGCCATTTGACTAACCTTGTGATCTTAATATTTTTGTCTGCTACTTCTTTTCCCACCATATTAAAACACATTTAAAACAGTCTGATTTCATTCCATATACGATATGGGTAGGTAGTGTACCTAATTTATAAGTTATTTGAATGAAACAAGTGCTCAATAATCCCACATTGACCACGAGAACAAAGCGTTTGTGACTCGTGATGCTGTCTTTCAATAAAAAATACGATTATTTCTTGATAAGACAGAGTGGGAGAAAATGTTACAAGAGCCACAAACTGAGCATATGGTCCGGAAAAAGTTTTCCTCATTGCTTGTTCAGTAGTTGTTTCTTCGGAACCTAGGAGGTCAGGTGGAATTTTATCACTCCTTAATAGTGATGAAATATGTGACTTATAAAAGACTGTTTTTAGTCCCAACTTCTTGATATGGCTTAGAGTCATACGATTCATAATGGACTCCATGCATGATGGTCAAGTATGTGACCTGGTAAATTTTACTTGAAGAAGTACGACCTCTTCAATGTAAATTGATTTTTAAGATCGAAATTTGCATGGATGAACATTAAAATGTTTTTCAAAGAGAACTTGGTAGGCAAAGAGTTTTGCACCAACCTTAATTCTTTGATCCATTCTAACATACTTAGCGATTACAGCACATCATAATAGTTTGATGCCAACTGGATCTCAAGAACCACCTTCTCGAATATGATTCTAGAAGAGGTAGTATATTTTATATTCACCTGTGGGTTCGTAGATCCTAAATATCCTAAGTTAATTTGCAAGCTTAAGAGTATGTCTTAAGTAAGCACAAAAGAGTTGGAATTAGTGTGTCAATCATGTTGCAAAATATTTCTCGTTATCTCGAGGAATTATGTTTATACATGAAGTTTAGTGGGAGTAATGTGGTGTGCATCAGTCTTATATGTGGAGACATATTGATCATTTTAGATGATGAAAGATTTTGGAGAAGTAGAATACATCTTTTAGATATCTGGATTTATGGAGATAAATCTAAAAGGATATTAGCATTGAGTCAAAATCCTTATATTGATAAGATCTTTGACTAGTTCAAGAAAGTTGAACACATAATAATTGATTGGTTTTTCTTCCGCTGCGGGATCAATTATATACGCTGTGATGTATACTCAATCCGACATTTCGCATGCTTTGAGTATGACGAATCATTTGCAATCAAATTCAAGTGAGAGTCACTTGATAGCCATAAAGAACATCCTTAGTACTTGCGAAGGACTAAAAGATATGTTCCATGTGTTTGGAGTTTAAAATGAGTTGCGTGTAAAGGTTACACAGACTTCAATTTCCAAACTAATCAAGGTGATTTGAAATCACGAACTGGCTGTGTTTCATAGAAGATTTATCTGTTGGAAGAGTTCCAAACAGATAATACTATTGGAAAGGTTCCAAGTAGGAGTGACATTTTCAGATATAAATGTCATGTATCCGCTGGAAGTGTTCCAGGGAGTTTATTATTGCGGATTTAACAACGGAAATGGAGTACATTGCGTCATATGATGATGCATATGAAAGTAGCTTGGATTCGACAGTATTGGAGGGACTAGAAATAGTTCATATAGCTGTATATCCTATCCCATTATACTGGTAAAACAGTGGAGATACCTTTAGGCCACAGTCCTAAGTCTAGATTCCAAACATAGACACGTACTCAGAAAGTTTATGTAATAAGAGCTTAAGTAGACAAAGAGAAATAGCATAGAACGATGGAAATGATTGCAAGTATTGCTAATCATTAGCCAGCTGTTTGCAGGCTGAACATGTCATAGTCATTGTCATTTCAATGGGGATTGAAATAATGTACTACTTGCTTCAAAGATTATAAGATATGAAATTATTGATAGCGTATCATTTTCCAAATATTTGATAATCGCATTCATTGTTAGAGTTTCATTAAAAACTCCTTTATTTAGTTTGACTAAATTTTAATACGTTGTTTATCCGAATTGGTTGAAAGAAAGGTTGAACCCAATTCAAGTGAACAGGATGAACTTAGTATTTTGTCCCTAGTCACTCAATGAGGTGACGTCTCGAAATGACTAGATTGTAAGTCGATCGATGGTTGGTTCAGCACCATGGGGTCATGGAGATGACTGGTCGTTTACATAGACAGAATGTATGACACTCTGTCGGACAGTGACATTGTAGAGACCCTTAAATCAATTATTTGATGCCTGGTCGTGGCAGGGTCTTCTATCTTATTCCTATAAGTCGATTCTTTTGACTGGCGACCGTCTATCTGAGTCGGTGCAGTTGCCGATTGGTTTTGGTTGATGTTCTAGGTCGTGCCGTAAAAGGAGGCCGATGGACTTCTTCTGGATCATGGTGATCTGCATCATACAGAGTAGATGGATCAACAGGAATTGTCCACCCACGTTGGGTCAAAACATCTTTAGGCCACTCGAGGAGTAGTTACTGTAAATGCGTGGCCACGCTCGGAAAGAGATATATGGTAGATTTTCCGGTCAGACAGTTACTCTCCCTATCGAGAAAACCACTCTAGATATTGTCAATCGCAAGTGCGACCTGGAAGACACCTTGCGTTGAGTGGGAGATGTGATGAAGAGACAAGAGAATCGGTGACGCACACTTGTGTCAGACAAGTGGGAGGGAGATGTTGGCGTAGGGGTCATCCACATAGTGACGCCACATAATAAAATCGTATTATGGAATATAATTGGGATATTTATTGACTATATATATGATTAGTCAATTGATTAACGTAAATCAATAACGGTTGGCTGACTAGAGTTTGACGTTAGTGTCGTTTGACGGCGGTGATCAACTGATCCCTTTCGGTCACACCTAAAGGATGAAATCCAAATAGTAACTAATTATTTGTATACGATACAGTTAATTAGTACATTACATATATTCGATATGTACGAGAGTTAATTGTTAGAAATTGAGTTAAGAACTCACATTCGATTAAACTTATTTTCAATTATGCGATAATTGACTAATAAATTTATATCTTATTTTAATACGATTAAATAAGATTTAACTTAGTAATTAATCGTTAAATTACTAAATTAGTTGAGGTTTGAGATAGAGGTAATTAGTTAATTATATTTACAAGGAGTTGTAAAATAAATTAACTAAGCATTGTGGGAACCATTATATATTGATATAATGGTAAAATATTACTTAAAATGTTAAGTACATATTATTTATTTAATTGAGTCATATAATTGTTATATGATCAAAATAACACTTAATTATACAAGATAATTAACCATATGATCAATAAGTATTTGTGAGACAAATATCAAAAATCAAAATGGACCAAACTAGGCCATAATGGACCGGTTTTGGTTGTAGTTCAAAGGTGATGATTTTAGTTCTTGTTTTTACTATTTAATTACTTATGAAAGTGACATTACAAGTAAGAATAATCATCATATATACTACAACACTCCACTCAAATGCATGTGAACAAATCAAACAAAATAAGAGTCCTTTTAGGGACTAAAACATCCGGCCAAAGTGGCTAGATAATGAACATTGGTTGTTCATTTTTTCATAACTTGATTTTGTTCAATTATCATACTTCTTTCTAAAAACTCTTCTTCTAACTAAAACTCTCAAATACTAATATTTACTAAGTATTACTAGTGTAGTAATATAGTCATAATATTAGTAGTATTATATCTATCTTATTATCTAGTTAATAATAAGGGTAGATTATTTGGGTTAATCTTGGTGCAACTTAGAGGAGATCTTCTACTTTGGAGATAGTTTGTGTTCATCCATATTTATAGATCAAGAACAACAAGAAGGAGTTCTTGTTGTGCCCATATAATTTCCATATCAATGTGAGGAAATTTCTTCTTTTATATAAATGACTTTATATTTGCATGCATGTTACATAGATCATCATAAACTAAATTAAAAAGTAATTTAGTAATTAATTAGAGGAGTCTAATTAAGGTCTATGGACTTTCACATAAAATTCTATATTAAAACTTAAATTTGTTGAAAAGTATCCGTAAATAATTTTTACTAGAAAAATAGGGTACATTTCCGGGTGTTACAATATGCACATACCTTGATAAGTTGTATGCTTGGAGCATGACAAGTTGATAACAAGTAATCCACACGAGAGTCATTGGATAGCCTTCAAGAATGACCATGAGATTCTCGACGAGAACTATGAGTTTATTCTTATGTTTGGTAATAATAACTTAGTTGCGTGTTAAGAGTCACACGAACCCAAGTTTCCAAACCTGTAAAGGATCTGACAAAATCCAAGGCTAAGTTTTCTTATATTAAAGAGTAAATTAATTATAACTCTCTTGTATGTTTCACTTTTGTAAAATTACTCCCTTATAAGATTTTATTTTTAAATTACTCCCACAACTTTAACTCCGGCCATATCTTGCTATCATTTTAATTTTCAGGTGAAAAATGAAAGAATTGGGCAAAATTGCCCTTCATTTAACTTATACTCACTTCATTAACCTCCCCCTCCCCCTAACTATTTTCTTTTTTTTGCTTTTACTCTCATCAAAACCTAACTCCCAAATCAAATCCCCAAATCAAAACCTTATTTCACATTCATCTTTTTCACCTTAATCTCCCAATCTCCCATAAATTCAGTAAGATTGTAAGGGCAAGCTACAACAATGAAAAATTCAGTAAGATTGCAGCATGGAAAATTGGATATTAGATGAATGCTAATGCAAAATCAGAATGTCAAACACTAAATTAAGTTCATTTGACTAAAAACCATACATTACAACCTCAATTAACTCATGAACTAAGATGTTCATGAGGATACAATGATTCCAACTAAGATTTACTACATAACAACACTACAATTACAAACATAATGGCAAAAATTGCCAGTTTTGATCCTTTGAATAAGGACCTGTCAAATGTCAATGCTACATTGTGCCTTCATCTTCTTAATCTCATGTTCTATCTTCTTCCTATCTTCTTTAAGCGATTGAATATCCTACCCAAAATGTTAACTTCACATTCCAACAATCTCTTCTCCAACCTGAGTTTGTTGATAACCTCATTTTGCCACTCCATTTGAGTACGATTATGCTAGCGAAACCAGTTAACACAGCTACCGGAACACCACATAAACATTTTCTGGGGTGTTGGCTTGTGCTATGGTAGCTACTTTCTCTTGAATAATTGAAAGATACAAAAAAACTCAAATCAGTAAGAAACCTAACTTCAAATTCAATTGAATCCAATTTCAGTTTTAATAAAATTAAATGATAACAAAAAAAAAGAGAGAAAAGCTGACCTTGAATTAGACATTTCATATTTGTATATTTACTTTGGTAGATAGTACTAAGTAGAGAAAGATCTTATAATAGAGTGAAATTTTGATGAAAAAGATGAAGATAGAGTAAAATGATAACAATAAATGAAGATGAAGAGAAGGAAGGTTATATTAAGGTGAAGGGCATTTTCGTCATAAAATAAGGAAAATTTAAAATATTGACGGAATTGCTCACCAGAATTGGGAAATGGTAGCAAGATATGGCCGGAGTCAAAGTTCAGGGAGTAATTTAAAAAAAAAATCTTATAAGGGAGTAATTTTAGAAAAGTGAAACATACAAGGGAGTTATAATTAATTTACTCTATATTAAAAGCGAATAAATAAAAGGGAGGATTGAAGTGTCAATTATTGAAAATTCTACAAATAGAGTATTAGTACATAATGATGAGGATGAGGTGGATTACAAGGATCTAATAAGTAGACCCTTCCACCAAGATACCCATCACGTGGTTATCATGATAAAAAGTGGGAGCATCTTTCAAGATTAAAGAGCCCAACTGGAGTGTAAACTACTAAGACTTGTGAGTTTAGGGGATACTTTGATGTGCTTACTAAAACTGAAAGTAAAAACAAACAGAAATGGAGGTTGTTTTAGAGAGAGTGGCTTGTATTAACTAAAACTCAAGGATATGACTTAGAGAACTTCCCCTACAGAAAAGCACAAGAGAAAGGACTAAAATACTGGGTTTGAGCAGGTTTAGAGTATTACAGCAATGCACAAACACCCTAGACTTAGACTCATCAGCAAGCAAACTAGTCACAGCAAGGCACAGACTTAACTTGACTCACAAAGCAAGACACTGATCAGACACCTTGAAGATGTATCAGGCTTGATTCAAACTACAACACTTAGCACAAGTTTGAAATTTTTGAGAGATTTCTCAAGGCTAATTCATTCATAAAGTCTGATTAAAATAATACATAAGACCCTTCTTATATAGGGAGGCTGATACACTGTGAACCTTTGGATGTAAAGTCCATCTAAGGGTCAGCTTGGGACTTGAACTACTACAACAGATAAATAATTAAGGGCCTCATAAGAGGACGAGTTTAACAACTAGAAAGTACAGACACAAAGACACAAAACAGACTGATGCAAAAGTAATAAAGCAGTTTTTGGATTTTTCCTGAAATGGAAATCTGTTGTTCTTGTTGTCTTGCTGCTTTTGTGACACCCTCAAATTTGCGGAAAGAAAAAAATTTATTTAAATACATAAAAGATGATAATATATAACAAGGGTGTCATAAATAACAAGGTTCATTACAAAACGGAAATAGTATTCTACGAAAGAAATATACAAGACGGGAGACATATCTCCCGTATAAATACGGAAATAAAAGTGTGTACAATAATATACAAACTATGAACCGAATATAGGTCCAAGGTAAATATTTCGCTCGCTAGCTCGTCCATGTACCCCAAAAAAGCAACACCACCTGTTC
>JAIUZE010012783.1:0-14651 GCA_022085475.1 Heliosperma pusillum | reverse complement strand
AACTCGGGGACTAATCCTAGGCAAAACGAACTACCCCTTTGTGGAAAGGAGCGGGAGAATTATGTGCCATGTTATAACGTGAGTGCAAACTTGTTGGTGGGATTTAAAGACGGCGAGGAGTTTGATCGTCATTGTGAGTTGTCGAGAGATGAAGAACGCTGTTTGGTTCGAGCTCCTAAGGAGTATAAGATTCCCTTAAGGTGGCCTGCTGGTCGAGACGTTATTTGGAGTGGAAATGTCAAGATCACTAAAGACCAATTCCTTTCTTCTGGAAGCATGACAAAGAGGTATACTTATAACTATAGGCAGCTCCCTAATCGTAAAATTCATTTGAGTACATCACTTTATTTATTTTTTTCTCTTCTTTTCATGCTGAAAATGTGTTCTACATGAATCATTTTTACTAGGATGATGTTACTGGAAGAGAATCAAATTGCTTTCCACAATGATGATGGACTGATCTTTGATGGTGTTAAAGATTATTCTCGCCAACTTGCTGAAATGATCGGGCTCGGCAGTGATCTTGACTTCCCACAAGCTGGTGTAAGCTTTTTGCTGCTTCCCTTCAATTCTATCAAGAACTGTGCTGGAATTTTTAAACATACTGCTGCGTGAGCTGATATGTTTCTATTGCAATTACAGGTACAAACTATGCTCGACATTGGCTGTGGGTTTGGAAGTTTCGGAGCACATTTAGTTTCACTAAAAGTGATGCCTGTTTGTATTGCGGCGTATGAGTTGACTGGTGGCCAGGCTCAGCTGGCCCTGGAAAGAGGTTTACCTGCCATGATTGGCAATTTTATTTCCAGGCAACTTCCATATCCAGCGTTGTCTTTTGACATGATTCATTGTGCTCAATGTGGTATTGACTGGGATGGAAAAGGTAATTTGATCACATTGCGCAAATGGTTTTATCGTATTTGCTCACCTTATTCCACTTTGCGGGAAATGGTGAGTTTATTTCCTTTCTATATTGAACCTGATGTAGATGGGGAACAACTGCTTAAACGAGGTCGTACTCATAGTAATTCAGTATCAGTGCTTTGTCACGAGGCTCAAAATTTGAAAGATATGAGGAATTTTGACTAGTCCCTTGAGCATTGCTTTCTGTTGACCTTATATCAGAATAAACGAAGTCTCATATAGCTTTTCTTTTCATTAATGTACTTATTGTGCACATGGAGTTTATTAACCGGTGGTATAATTCTACTATTCGATTAGTGTATCAGACATTTTGAACCAGATCTGCCGTGGCTGTTAGGCTGTTAATATATTTGGGTTTGTTTGAATAGGGTCTTAGGAAGGAAGAGCTGGGAGGGGAGGGGGTGGGGAAGAGAGGGAAGGACAGAGTGAATGCGCATGGGGGTTTGCTTTAAAATCTCTCCTATTAATATCACAATCTTATGTAGCTATTAGAAATTTAGGCGAATTTCATAACAGTGAAACTATCACCAAGCAGGGACCTCACTGCTGATTGCCCTTACGATAAACCAAGAATTCAGATGTTGACTTGTTAGCCACATATCCCTTTAGTGACTTGAAGAGGTTCCTTTTTGTGTGATACATAATCCATAGTATATGCGTACGGACTATTGGGATATCTAAAAACAGTGCCAAAATACCGTGATGGAGAGAAGTTTGTGTACTACAGATAACTTTGACTTGCTTGCATAAATTGCACAGTATAGTGGAAGATCGACCTTGGTTAAATGCTCTCCCCAACTATTACATTTTGTTTTGGAACGTAAGTTGTAATAATGGTTTTGTGATACAGATGGGATGTTTATTATCGAAGTTGATCGGGTGCTCAAGCCTGGAGGTTACTTTGTTCTTACTTCTCCTATGATCAAGCCACAAGGGAGCTTGTTGGCTACAAAGAAAGGGAACATGTTGACACCAGTTGAAGATTTTACGCAAAAAATTTGCTGGAGTCTTCTTGATCAGCAAGATGAAACTCTTATATGGCAGAAGACTGCTGATGCAAATTGTTATGCAGCGAGGTAGGAAAAACAGCTTCAGAAACCACCTTATTAATTGGGGATTAGTTTGTTACTTTTGATTTATTTAAATTAGTCCTTCATACTGTGACATAAACTCCTTCCCTTATCATTGTGCACGATAAATTGATGATACAGAGTACTCCATATTATTGATCTAAAGGTTTCAGTCTTATTTTCTTGTGTTATAGGAAGACGGGGCTGCCTCTTTGTCAGGATGAGAATGAAAGCAAACCATATTATCGTCCCCTTGTCAAATGCATCACTGGAGCGAATAATAACAGATGGATTTCTATTCACAATAGGTTCAATAGCTCTCGGTTTACGTCTCATGAGCTTGAACTTCATGGAAAGTATTGTTTCAGTGTTTTTTAGTTTTTCCTCATTGTGTCACATGGATTCCTATATAGCTGTAAGGCAGAGCTGGCAGCTTGCTTGCTTATCCTTCATTTTTTTATCCTCCAGGTGTTCAATCTTTGGACTTTTATGAAGACAGGGATAATTGGAAATCAGCTATTAGAAATTATTGGTCATTGCTTACTCCTTTGATATTCTCCGACCATCCGAAACGGCCAGGTGATGAAGACCCATTGCCTCCATATAACATGGTACGTAATGTTATGGACATGAATGCTCATTATGGTGGTTTCAATGCCGCTCTTTTGGAGGGAAAGAAATCAGCGTGGGTTATGAATGTAGTTCCTGTCGGGACTGGCAACACGCTTCCCCTGATACTAGATCAAGGTTTTGCTGGTGTTCTTCATGACTGGTAAGGTTTCATGCCAAAGAATGTGCGATTTTTCATAACATCTGTTTTTCTTCACTGTACATATGTGTGAGAAAGTCCTAATAAGTAATAAGTAATTATGCATGAGACCTGTGTAACTGCAGTCATCATAAGTTTGAACTAAAACTTCATGTGATATAGCTATCAAATAGGTGGTCGCATTGCCTATTCTTAACTGAAAATAAAAGATATAATAGCCTAAAGTCTAAAGTGGGAAGATCCTGAATTCATTTCTTTTCCATTCAGTTTTGTTGCAGAATTGATATGCTAGCGTTTATTTGGTGTAATGGGCTTATGGTATCGTGGGTTATATACCATAGTTAGACGCGACTCTTTTATTATTTGATTTCAAATAGATATCTCGAGTGAACACTCTCACTTTCATTCTGTAAAACGGGGGAATCCTTATTGTTGCCAATCTTCTAATTGTAGGTGTGAACCTTTTCCAACTTATCCTCGGACTTATGACATGCTTCATGGCAATGGGCTTCTTTCTCATCTCAGTTCAGAGAAATGTAGGTTGATGGATCTATTTTTGGAGATGGATAGAATTCTAAGGCCAGAGGTAACATTTGACAGACCTAAAGAGTCTTTGCCTTTGGGGTTCTATTTAGAGTGCTTTTCCATATGCTTTTTTTCCCTCTTGTGTTGTTCATTTGGATTTGGCTGTTACTCTGTTAGTTACTTTGCTTCTTATTCCTTTTCCTTTTGTGTCTTTAGCTTCTTTTGTATCAGAATGTAGAAATTTGGAAGGATAGCAAATTCAGAGTATAATATTTAGTATGGCAACAGTTTGACAATAGCTACAAGTTTATCTTTGTTCGTCTAATTTTTGGACACACTCACATATTGACACTTACGAGCTATGTTACTCCGACTCTTCTAATTCCCTCGCGTACCCGTGTTCGACAATCAACACTCGGACATAGGTATGACACTTGGACACCTCATTTTGAACCAAAATTTGCATATTTTTCATAAAAATAGCCGAGTCCGACACTTGGACACGTCCCCGTGTCGGATAATTCCAAACGAGTCTGAGTAACATAGCTTACGAGAACTTGTTTTATGTGACACATTTTGTATTTTTTACAATCCATGTGTTTCATTCTAGGGCTGGGTTGTCCTTTCTGATAATGTTGGAGCAATAGAGATGGCACGGACACATGCTGCTCAGATTAGGTGGGAAGCAAGGGTGATCGATCCTCAGAATGGGAGCGATCAGCGGCTTCTTGTTTGCCAAAAGCCATTCTTGAGAAAATAATAAGTTTGCTTGCTTGAGTTTCACAAAGCAACACCCCGGAAATTCCATATCTGGTAACTTTCTTGAAGTATATAACATGTAAGGACCTTACTGTGCAAGTGGTTTGGAATTGAATGAAGTTAGAAACTAGATTATCGATTCCACAAAACCACGGATATAATTTAACTTTTTGCATTGCCATATATATATATATATATATATATATACACGGTTCCGCAAATCGCGTCTCAAGTAATGTGCATAATCTTCAACATATACAATTTTTTGAAGTAGGTCACCAGCAATAAGGGTAATCTTTTTTGAGTTAGAGCAATTTTTAGGCTTTGAAGGGTATCTAGTAAAGTAAGCTTGGAATGTACACGATGATTTAGATTGATCTGTGAAATCTACCATTTGTTGCACTAAAGCTATATTTGATTTCAGTTTTACTTTCTATCTTTTGTGATGGATATTTATGGAGACGATAAGAGTCTTCATCTTGTGTGACGCAGGACTTGCTTGTTGCTAACTTTCAGGGAATACCTTACACGAGGGATCATATAGGAGAGGAGCTTGGATTCTTGATTGATGTTGAAGATCTGCATTCTAATTACAGACAGGGTGGAAGTTGTACATTAGGATATTTATTGCAGGAAGTATCTGCAATTTATTTTTCTACTTTAGGGGCAACCTTTTTGTAGCAATTCATTCATCTCATTATTCTTTCTTGATCTGTCCGCAAGGTTTAGTTAATTTTTCTTTTTGGTTTCAATTCTGTTTAATGTTCTTTTTAGACTATTTTCGATAATGGTCTCTGTGATGAAGAAGGTAGGCAACACGAAATGTAACAGGTTCTCTATTATGCGTGAAAACGACGAAGAGTTTCAGCGAGACTGCTTCAAGAGCAGATGGCTAATAAGTTTTGTACTCCCGTCCTTTTTTTTTTCTACCCATTTTACATCTTTGGGTCAAGTTGAAAAACTTTGACCGGAAATAAGTCAAGCTTGTACATAAAATTAAAATAATTTATATGGAAAAATTGTTCATTACAACCTTTTAAAAACATGATTTTGAAAATTACAGCCTTATATATTTTTTTTTGAAAATTACACCCAACTAATCACTTTTCAGTGAAAGTTGCATCAAAATGGGGATTCCGGTGATATTTTGTAAATAGTGACCGATATACCCCTCCCTTATAATAGATCTATTTGACCCATTAAACTTACTTCTCTTACTACTTTCCCTCTGAAATCCTTTCTTCTTCCCACAAAACCCTTCCCTCACTCAATCTCTATCAAAATTTCTCTCAAATATGCAATTAAGTCTCTTCTCCATTGTGGAGTTGCTCTGATTAAGCATGTCTGGTAGAGCAGGTGCCTCGTCGAAGCCTTATTCGTAGAAAAGTAAGTGAATTCACTCAAAATTCAATCTTCATCCCTTTCATCTTTTGTTTAAGTGTTTGAACCTCACAATTCAACAAACTCACCTCACTTGAAGACATTTCGTCATCTAAATTGATAAACCCTAATTATTTTCAATTTGGGAAAAAATGAGAACTATTCTCAGACCACGTTGAAGAATTTCATCATCTAAATTGATGAACCCTAATTATTTTCAATTTGGGGAAAAATAAGATACAAACAAGAGATGAAATTAATAACATTTAAATTTAAACTATACATGTGGTTTAGGGCTCAATGACGATTTGTATCAACAACTAATATGAGCATAAATGTGAGAGAGAAATGACATGGGAGATGATGAAGAAATGGAGAAGTGATAAACGAGAGATTGATGACTGAGAAAGGAAGGAGAGTATAAGTCTAACATTCAAACATAGGAGTAAAGAATTGTTTGATGGTAAGGGCATTTTCGTCATAAAAGATGAACTTAAATGACAAATTTTAAAAATTGCTCTAGTATTCCGCCGGAGTGAAATTTTTGATAGTAATTTCTCATCAGAAGTGATTAGTTGGGTGTAATTTTCCAAAAAAATTATATAAGGCTGTAATTTTCAAAATCATATTTTTAAAAGGTTGTAATGAACAATTTTTCCTAATTATATTTATTATAAAAATATCTTTCACAAAATATGATTTCCGAGAAAAAACAAACTACTACGTATACAACTTAAAAAATACGGTCAAAGTGACGTGTGGGAGACCGTCCAAAAGTGAATGGAAAGAACATGGTGAAGGAGAGGGGGTCATCGACGGACTAAGTTGATATCAACATACGTATGGTCCTCTTGCATTGATGTTCAGTTGGTGCTGTTGATGCTGAAATGTTTTTCTTTTTAGTGACGCTGAACTGTTTTTTTTTTTTGGGTGGCCATCGAAATGTTGTGCCCTCATAGTCCGTCACTCAAACCAATGATTTCGTTGCCAATTGGTCTCGTTGAAGACGGGGCATATCTGTCTTTATTAAAGACGGGTCGGGTTGGATCCTCTATTGCAAGGAGGGCAAAGTGGGAAACTAAATAGATCCGCACTTGCCCTAGCACTCGCCTCCTAATGAGAGGGAATCCGACCCATCTACATTAAAGACGGATATACCCTGTCTTCAATGAGCATTTGAGTTTCGTTACAGGAATTGAATTTGCTAAGGCAATGAACGTCTTTCACCCAAGGTCAGAATTTATGGTTAGTCAAATATTTTGACCAAATAAACTTTTATTGACTATAACTTAAGGACTATACGAATTCAGAAGGCGGTAATTTAACAGCATGTAAGAGATCTTTAGTTTGCAAAAGCTAATTATAGTTAAACATCGTCGTCACACTCACGCTAACTTACACAAAAACTCGGTTTCAAATGATGTCCTGTTAGGACTAGAAAAATCCCGAGTCACTTTCGATTGACATCTTTTGAAAAAAAAAGAACCTTTTTCAGCTGAAATGCTGTCGAATTAAGATTAGAATAATCCAAATTTTTTTCTCGATTCAACTCTTTTGAAAAAGATCTATTTTTAAGCTGAAATGCTTTCGAATTAGGATTAGAATAATCTCGAGTTTTCTAGATTTACATATTTTGAAAACAGATCCATTTTCGAGTTGAAATGTTGCCAAATTAGGGTTAGAATAATCCCAAATTTCTCGATTTACCACTTTTGAAAAAGAATCCGTTTTAAGCTGAAATGTTGTCGAATTAGGATTAGAATAATCCCGAGTTTTCTTTTGCAAAATGTCTCTTATGAAAAAAGAACTCTTTCTAAGTCGAAGTGCTGCGAAATTAGGATTAGAATTTATTTAACCGAAAAGAAGCAATTTTAAACCGGCATGCTGCCCGTTTTCATGCTCATTTTAATTCAATCCTTTTCAAATTCAAATTCAATCAAACCATTCTCCAAGCCTAACCCAAACCCAGAATCGAGTTTGAGTCGGTTGGGTCGAGTCAGTCTAGTTGGGCTTTTGGTCGCCCATTCTAGGTGTGTTAGGTTCAACCTTGGGCTCAAGTGAGCCTTTGTCAGTTTAGACACATGTCAAATGAGTCACCCAAATCTATCTTTGGGTCCAAGTCATGAATGTCGACCAGTTGGTCCGAGTCAGTCCACAAAGACGCCCTAATTAGTTCACCTAGGACGTTTGTTACAAACCCAAGAACCATGTTGGTTCAATCACGGGTTAGTCACACCAAGCCGATGTCGAGTCGGATCGAAGATCCATTTCGAATGATATTGCGGGCCTAAGACCCATTTCAAATGTTATTGCGGATCGAAGATCCATTTCAAATGTCATTGCTATCAAAGCTCCATTTCAAATGTTATTACGGATCGAAGATCCATTTCAAATGTTATTGCGGATCGTGTTGGAGTAGGTGTCCTCCACAAATAATGCGCCACATAATAAATCTTATTAAGGAATATAATTGGGATATTTATTGACTATATATATGATTAGTCAGTTGATTAACGTAAATCAATAACGGTTGGCTGACTAGAGTTTGACGTTATTGTCGTATGACGGCGGTTATCAACTGATCCCTTTCGGTCACACCTAAAGGATGAAATCCAAATAGTAACTAATTATTTGTATACGATACAGTTAATTAGTACATTACATATATTCGATATGTACGAGAGTTAATTATTAGAAATTGAGTTGAGAACTCAAATTCGATTAAACTTATTTTTCAATTATGCGATAATTGACTAATAAATTTATATCTTATTTTTAATACGATTAAATAAGATTTAACTTAGTAATTAATCGTTAAATTACTAAATTAGTTGAGGTTTTGAGATATAGGTAATTAGTTAATTATATTTACAAGGAGTTGTAAAATAAATTAACTAAGCATTGTGGGACCCATTATATATTGATATAATGGTAAAATATTACTTAAAATGTTAAGTACATATTATTCATTTATTTGTATCATATAATTGTTATATGATCAAATTAACACTTAATTATACAATATAATTAAGCATATGATTAATAAGTATTTGTGGGACAAATATCAAAAATCAAAATGGATCAAATTAGGCCTCACATGGCCGGTTGGTATAAAGTTGGTAAGGTGATGATGATTGCTTTTGTTCATGCTCACAAGTCACTTATGATTATGACATGAATAGTTGAAACACCAAACTAGGGGCTAAGACAAGAATAGAAACACACAACACAAGACAAGGACAAGATAGATAAAACCCTGTATTCAGGACTACCAAGACAAGCACAGATAGTTCTAAACGCAGTGAATCCCAAGCTAAACTCACCCACTAAGACTAGCACAAGTGAATGACTCTAACTCAGGCCAACAAACTAAGACTAGCACAAGTTTGTTGAGGGTTGAGAGCTAACCAAGACTGGCACAGGTTAACAAAGAAAGAGTGTAAACTCTGGTTTTTATCATTCAGCATTCTGAGTTTCTTTCAAGGCAAAAGGCTCTTTATATAGAGCATTACAAAAGATCCTCACCATCCAACATAAGGCTACATCTAAGGGCTTAAAGGACCCTTGAAATAACAACAAATGAGATACAAAAGTCTACTAGTAAGACGAGCAAAACAGACTGCAACAACTTCAGAAAAAGCAACTGAAAAGTAAGTTTGTCTCCTTTCCTGAAATGGCATTGTTTGAGCAGTTTTCTTTGGGGTTGTTTTGGCTTGTCTGGTGCTTCAAATGGAACCTTGAGAGGGACTTCTAAGCTCCTTCCAACGTCCTTATTAATACTACTAAGGGTCACACAAAAGTAAGATGCCTTTGTTCATCCATTGGTCTTGAACCCAGCCTGGCTCTCAAAGTGACTGATTAACTTGTGGGCTGTTTTACTTGAACTTCCAAGGATAATTTGGAAAAGTTATCCTGGACTTTTTTGTAGCTAAGGACCTCAACTAGATGGGAAAAGAAGTTGGAGCCCTTGCTTGTACAATTGCTGTAGGATATGTGGCCTGGAACTGGTACTTGTGTCTGTGGAATCCTTCTGGCTGTTGTTGATTTGGGACCTTGTTACTCTGGTTGGCATGGCTTGTGTAGATGTTGTTGTTGCTTGATCATGAGCCTTTGATGGTGTCATAACTTTATTGTGTGTTGCTTGGACATGGTTACCTTTTGTTGCTTTTGAAAACTTAGTTGTTTGGACTTGATCTGCCTTAGACTGAACATGGGTGTCTTTGTTGGTTGTTGTCTGAACTGGATTGCCAAATGAGGTTGCTCCCCTAGCTCCTGCTTCATCCTCACCAGGTTGGAAAGATTTGAGCATCAAATCTCCAGGGTTCTCTTCTTCACTGTCATAGTAGGGGCTAAGGTCTCCTATGTTAAATGTGCCATGAACTCCATATTCTCCTGGCAAATCCACCTTGTAAGCATTGGCTCCCACCTTTTCTATGCCTTCAAAAGGGCCTTCTGCTCTAGGCATAAGTTTGTTCTTTCTTTTGCTTGGGAACCTTTCCTTTCTGAGGTGTAACCACACCAGGTCACCTGCTTGAAACTCCTTCTTTCCTCTTGGCACCTTGGCTTTGATTTTGTACTGCTCATTAGTCTGCTCTATGTTTCTCTTAACCTGTTCATGCAACCTGAGCATTTGTTCCACCCTTTTCTTGGCATCATAGTTCAGTATCTCTTTCGGCACATTGGATAGCTCCATAGGCATGAGTGGGTTGCTGCCATAGACCACCTCAAAGGGACTGTGGCCAGTACTTGATGAAGGGGCCCTGTTGAAGGCAAATTCTGCTTGGGCTAGTTTGAGATCCCAATCTCCTAGTGACTTTTTCACAATGCACCTCAGTATTCTCCCTAGGGTTTTGTTGGTGATTTCTGTCTGACCATCAGTTTGAGGATGGTGGGATGTACTAAAAAGCAGCCTGGTGTCTAGGAGCTTCCACAGGGTCTTCCAGAAGTAACTCATAAACTTTGTATCCCTGTCTGAAACAATTGATCTAGGCACTCCAGGTAGTTTGACTACTTCTTTGAAGTAAAGCTCAGCAACCCCTGAGGCATCCTCAGTCTTCCTACATGGCACAAAGTGAGCCATTTTGCTAAATCTGTCAACCACAACCATGATGGAATCCTTTCCCCTAGGAGTCTTGGGCAGAGCCACAATGAAATCCATGCTGATGTCTTCCCAAGGTTTGTCAGGTACAGGCAGTGGAGTGTAAGGTCCTGCATGGAAAGAACTCTTTGCCTTTTGGCAAGTAGAACACCTCCTAAGAATAGCTTGAACATCCCCTTCCATCCTAGGCCAGTAAAACTGATCTTGCAGGATATCCATGGTCTTCTGCACCCCAAAATGTCCTGCGAGCCCATTAGAGTGGACTTCCCTCACCAATAGGTCCCTGTATGAGCCCCTAGGGACACACAATTTGTTCCCCTTAAACATGTAACCTTCCTGCAGCTGATACTTGGTCTCTTTTACTCTAGGACTGTTCTGCAGGGTTAACCAATCTTCCATGAAATCAGGATCATCCTGGTACAGCTCCTTCATAAACTCAAAGCCTAGCACCCTTTGTTGGATTGTCACCAACATAGAATGTCTCCTAGACAAGGCATCTGCTACCACATTTGACTTACCTTCCTTGTATTTGCTTGAGAAGTTGAAGGACTGAAGGTATTCAACCCATTTTGCATGCCTTGCACTGAGCTTGTGTTGGCCATTTATGTATTTCAAGGCCTCATGATCAGAGTGAAGTACAAAAGGCTTGGGTTTAAGATAATGGCTCCAGTACAGGAGGGCTCTCACCAAGGCATAAAACTCCTTGTCATATGTGGAGTAATTGAGCTTAGCCCCATTGAGCTTCTCACTGAAGAAGGCCACAGGATTCCTTCCTTGGATGAGTACTGCTCCAATCCCTACCCCACTTGCATCACCCTCTACTTCGAATAGCTGATCAAAATCAGGTAGAGCTAGTATAGGTGCCTCACAAAGCTTCTTTTTGATGAGCTCAAAGGCTGCTTGTGCCTGTTCAGTCCACTTGAACTCACCCTTCTTCATCCCTTCTGTTACAGGCACCATGATAGTGCTGAATCCCTGTATGAACCTCCTATAGAAGGAGGCTAGGCCATGAAAACCCCTAACCTCAGTGATGTTCTTGGGAATAGGCCAAGACTTGATGGCTGCAATCTTCTCCTGATCCACAGATATGCCCTTGGCAGAGATGACATACCCCAAGAATTTAACCTCCTCAGCCATGAAAGTACACTTCTCCATTTTCCCAAAGAGCTTATGCTCTCTCAGTTTCAGAAACAACAACTTTAGATGGTTCAGATGTTCAGATTTGCCCTTACTATAGACCAGGATATCATCAAAGTACACCACAATGAACTGACCTATGAAAGGCCTTAAGACTTCAGTCATAAGTCTCATGAATGTACTAGGGGCATTGGAGAGACCAAATGGCATCACCAGCCATTCATAGAGCCCATGCTTGGTTTTAAATGCTGTTTTCCACTCATCCCCCTCCCTGATTCTCACCTGGTGGTAACCTTGCCTAAGATCTATCTTGGAGAATAGACTGGCTCCACTTAACTCATCCAACATGTCATCCAGCCTTGGGATGGGGAACCTGTACTTGACAGTGATATTGTTAATGGCCCTGCTGTCAATACACATTCTCCATGAACCATCCTTCTTAGGAACTAGGAGGGCAGGCACTGCACAAGGACTCAAAGATTCCCTGACAAATCCCTTTGACATCAGCTCCTCCACCTGCCTCTGCAACTCTTGGGTGGACTTGGGGTCACTCCTGTAAGCTGGCCTGTTAGGTAGCATGGCACCTGGAATGAGGTCTATCTGGTGCTCTATGCCCCTTAGGGGGGGAAGTCCTGATGGTAGTTCTTCTGGAAATACATCCTCATGCTCACTGATCAGCTCCCTTACCTCTGGGGGCACCTCAACTGGTTTCTCAACCTGTTTGGATAAGAGGAAATATACAGGTTGTTCTTGTTCCACCTCTCTGAGCATGGCTGCCTCTGTGAGGAAAAGAACCTCCTTGGATCCACTGGTACTAGGACTACCATAGTCCCTAGTGTTTGGGGGTAAAGGTGTCAGGACTATCCTTTGATTCCCATGTCTAAAAGTGTACACATTGTTCTTCCCTTTATGCAAGGCATCTTTATCAAACTCCCATGGTCTGCCCAGCAGTAAATGGCATGCATCCATAGGCACTACATCACAAGTCACCTCATCCTTGTAGGTGCCTCCAATAGAGAAGGACACTAAACATTGTTGATCAACCCTTACTTCAGCACCCTTGTTCATCCATCTAAGTTTGTAAGGGTTGGGGTGGGGTTTGGTCTCCAAGTCAAGCTTGTTAACCAAGGTAACTGAGGCCACATTGGTGCAACTTCCCCCATCTATGATCACATTACAAACCCTCCCTTGAATAGTACCCCTGCTCCTAAAGATTAGAGATCTCTGGTCTTCTTCTAGGGGTTGATGCTGAGAGTGCATAACCCTCCAAAGAACAAGGTTGTGACCAGTGTCTGGTGGGGCTACTACCAAAGGGGCATCACCTTCCTCTTCCTGTTCTCCTGTTCCCTCCTCCTGCTCATACTCAATGATCCCTTCCTTCTCCCATTCCATGACTTCCACTGCTGTCAAGGCTCTTCTTGAGGGACAGTCTCTCTTAAAGTGGCCATAACCTTGACATTGATAACATTTTCTCTTTTCTTCTGAAGGGGTGAGGGTAGGTTGCTGACTTACAGGTGCCTTACCCTTGTCCAAGGGGTTCCTCTTAAAAGTTATGGGAGTCCTAGGACCCTCCCCAATTCTGACCCCAGCATAAGGTTTAGTTATAGCAGGTTTGGTGAAAGACTTGGTTGTTTCCTTCCCCATTTTCTCAACCCTAAGGGATAGGTTAACCACATCCTCAAAGGACCATAGGGGCTGCATCCTAACCTTGTTAGCAATGACTGGGCTTAGGCCTTCTAGGAATCTAGCAATCCTTTGTTCAGGTTTCTCAGTGATGTCACATTGAAGGGTAAGCTGCTCAAACTCTCTCAGATAAGACTCAACAGATTTGTCATTTTGTTTTAGTTTAGACAGCTTGATGAACAAATCCTGAGTATAATCCTTAGCAACAAATTTGTTCAACATTTTTTTCTTCAACTTAGACCAGGATTTGATGGGTTCCTTACCCTCCCTAGCCCTTAGACTCTTCCTGGTTTCATACCACAGGGAAGCATACCCTTTCAATTTCAGAATAGCTACTTTAAAGGCTTTAGCATCATTGTATCCTTTGTATTCAAAGACTCTCTCTATATCCCTAAGCCATTCTAACAAATCATCAGGATTTAAGCTACCAGAAAATTCAGGAATGTCTACCTTGAGGTGTTTATCAGTGAGGCCATGCCCTGAAGCTCTGCTCCTTGTGGATTCATCTGAGTCTGAAGGTTCCTCCTCTTCAGGTGGTCTGACCCTGCCTCCTGGTGGACCTAGGCCTCTCCCACGACCTCTGCCTCTTCCTCCAGCAAATATTTGGTTGCCTATCACCTGATCCACGGCTCTGGTTAGGGTGGTTACAACCCCAGCCAGGTCCTCCATCCTTGCTTCTACTCCTGCCAATCTCTCTTCACTCATTGGGCTATTTTTGTAGTTTTGAATGTAGTTTGGTTAAATGAACTCACAGTAGAAATAAACCTTAGCTCTGATAACCAATTGAAACACCAAACTAGGGGCTAAGACAAGAATAGAAACACACAACACAAGACAAGGACAAGATAGATAAAACCCTGTATTCAGGACTACCAAGACAAGCACAGATAGTTCTAACTGCAGTGAATCCCAAGCTAAACTCACCCACTAAGACTAGCACAAGTGAATGACTCTAACTCAGGCCAACAAACTAAGACTAGCACAAGTTTGTTGAGGGTTGAGAGCTAACCAAGACTGGCACAGGTTAACAAAGAAAGAGTGTAAACTCTGGTTTTTATCATTCAGCATTCTGAGTTTCTTTCAAGGCAAAAGGCTCTTTATATAGAGCATTACAAAAGATCCTCACCATCCAACATAAGACTACATCTAAGGGCTTAAAGGACCCTTTAAATAACAACAAATGAGATACAAAAGTCTACTAGTAAGACGAGCAAAACAGACTGCAACAACTTCAGAAAAAGCAACTGAAAAGTAAGTTTGTCTCCTTTCCTGAAATGGCATTGTTTGAGCAGTTTTCTTTGGGGTT
>JAIUZE010012780.1:0-14836 GCA_022085475.1 Heliosperma pusillum | reverse complement strand
AATTGAAACCCAAGTTGACCTGACCTAGACCATATCCGAAGTTTGAGTCACTCAATGAAGACCCGACCCCGGCTCAAAACCACCTGAATCCAGTATTGACCGGATCCAAAACTATCCGAAGTGATCCGAGCTGGACGAAATTACAAGTACTAAATAAGATTGATATTATATACATGGAAATAAAGGTTTAACTTGTTGCGATGCTCCATAATAAATAACTAATCTAATGCGGGAGCATTGGAGGACGATGAAAAATGAAGTTTTAATTAGTCGAAATGCGACTTAACTTGTCGAAGGCTTCGAGCTTGGTTCGAATATTGTAACATGGCAGCGACGAGAAAGATCTGGGGACACGGTTTCCAAACTATGTAGAAGTTTTAGCTAACTTCCTAGGTCAAGTCTATTTTATTTTCAAATAAAAATAGGAAAGCTTGCTAATTTCTTAATTTCAGTTGTTATTTTATTATTCTAGTTGTTATTTCCTAACTAGTTAAGGGAAATAGTTTAATATTCTATTAGAAATAGAAATTGATTGTAGTTGTATAAATATGACCTCATTAGCTGTGTATGCTACTTGTTATTTACACAAGTAATAAGAATTACTTTTCATTTGTGAACAACTTTAATTAGACTTGCGAGTTTAGTTAATGATTCAACCTTGCGAGACTGAGTTGAGTGTTGTGAGTTCCTTTCCTTGCGAGGTTAAGAACAAGATTCACAAGTCTATCCTAGTGCTACGTTCCAAGATCTCACAACAATTTAAACAGTTTAAATTCCGCTGCTACTTTTACCCAAAATCGTCTTAAATTCGACCTAGTTCCACATCATAATCCATTACCTTTAAAGGAGACTTTCGCGTATCTATGAATTCCAAATTAGCTCGTGGTAAAACATTTTAATAGACTTGTGCATAGAAGTGACAAATGAGTCAATCGGGTCGGGTTTGGGTCAAGTCTGATTGGGTCGGGTCATTTCGTTACTATAGATACCGTGTAACACCCACGAAATTCACGTCTTAGAATTTATAACTTAATTAACAATTTTATTATTTTATTTATATTTTAAATCTATTTTTATAAAATTGTTGCTTTACTTGTATGATAATAATAATGTTAATAATAATGACCGTCTTGAGTATGTTGTAGGCTTTAAGTCGTGTTTTTAGTGATAATCGACTCAACTAGTGTTGTTGGAGCTAGTATTGCCTATGGGTCTGTTCTCTCCATAAAACCCTCACATAACCCTCACAACTTCATCTCCTTCGCCAAAAATTCTGAAATTCCCCTCTTAACAAACACCATTAACACTCTTAATCTAACAAAACCTAGATTCATCATATCTCATTTAATTCTTCGCCAATCGGAACCATTTTTGCATCATTCTTATTCTTGTCTCTCCCTCCTCCTTTCTATGTAAGAAAGACGCCATCTTTCTCTAGATTTCTACAAATCCGTCTTTTTAGGGTTAAGGTTTTTCACTCTTTTCCCTGGGGCTTGCGTTGGGGAACAAGCTTGGATGACCGGGGCATGGCTAGTTGACGATTTGGAGTGCTAAATGAGATAACGTAGACGAGTTACTCGATATTACTTTGTTTGTTCCTCTATGTGTTCTAAAGTATGATTTCATGTTATAGATTGGATCTTTGCTGGTTCTTGTCTTGAAATTATGCATTTTGGATGTTGAATAATTAATTTGTGGTTCATTGTTTGTGGTTTTGTTGAATGTTGATATTATGTTGCTAGCCTACCCTTTTCATGTTAAATTTATAAGTTTGAAGTCATTATCAAATGTTGAATTATATCCCTTAATGTGAATCCTAAAAATGTGATAGTGTACATGTGGGTTTTGGATGTGCATATGGCATAACTTGTGTAGTAACAAAAAGGGGGATTTTGGGGGAGCCATGGTTGAGTCTCGTGCAAAGAAGGGTTGTGACATAACTTGTCTCGGCCTCATCACGGTTGTGACATACCTGTCACGCTCGTGACATAGTAGACACAACAATCACCTGCTTTCGTCACGGTTGTGACATACCTGTCACGCTCGTGACAACTCGCAGTTTTTCTGCACTGACCTTTTTTCGTAGATGGTCATATTTCCCTCGTTTCTTACCTATTTTGGGTGTGTGACCTATCGTTGGAACCGTAACAGGATAAGATATCACCTCCAATTAGAGTTAATGCATTATCATGTCCATAACTCAATTTATGACCGTTTAATGTTGACCATTGCTTTAGATGGTTTCCAAACATGATGCCTTGGAATGAGACTTATGTTTTATTGTGGAATATACTTTTTAAACTTGGTCTAATGCTTATGTATCATGTATTGACTCATATTTATCAATGTTACATTCATCATATGCCTCATTCACATGTTTGATGTCAGTTATTTGGATGTCTTGACTCTTGAGTCATGAAAATCTCGAATAGTCGATTGAGTCGTGTTTGTTGGTTGATATTGAACTCTCATTCCTTGTTTGTACCCTTATGCTTGTTGGACTTCATGTCAAAGTCATAGGGGTACATTCTCTTGTGCTTGTGCATATATTAGTGGGAATATGACGACGTTGTTCGGAGGCGAACGCGTAGCGTTTATCGACCCAGCCGTCAAATAATGTTGTATTCTTGCGAGGTGGTGTCATTGCATGTAGCGTACTTGCTTGATATTTGCTTGATTTCTCATCTCCATTGGCCGCCCTGCCGGAGTATGAGTACTTGTTATTGTTGACAACTTTTCTCGTCCGCCGTACTGTCGAGATTGGTATGCTCATTCTATGTCCGCCTCTGCCGTTGGCCGCCCTGCCGGATTTGGGGTACTCGGCTTCCGTTCTGTTGGTCGAGTCTTGGTTTGTGCATGCCTAGCCACATGTCGAATTGGGTAAACGCCTTGTCCCAAGAGTCTGATCATATTTAGACTTGGACCGTATTATTATCGTAGTCCTACCGGGAGGATTAGAGTCTAAACTCGTCTTGTCTTGCAATGTGCAAATGCTAGTGCATTTCATTTACCGTGAGATTATGTTTGATTCACATGATGGTTGTCTTATTATCTTGTGTGTCATGTCTCCAATCTCTTCGATTATATGGTTGTTAGCGATAAGATGCAAGCCGTTAATAGCGATGTAGTTGCCAAGATGAGTCTTCCCTAGTCTTGCATGTATGATGGACAGGTTGTTAACGATTCTCACATGCTTATATGGTTATCATGTAATGTTATAGTTAGAATTCACATGACACTTATATATATATATATATATATATATATATATATAGAGAGAGAGAGAGAGAGGCAAGTTCTAATGAGTCCACCTTTAAAATTGAGTCCATGAGTCCTCATCTTGGCCATTGGATGAAGATGATGGAGGGACAAGATTAGAACAAGATGGAGGGCCAAGATTAAAAGAAAAATGGATGGACAAGATTATAATAAAATAAAGGGATAAGATTAGAACAAAATGAGTGGGTTTTATTGACTTCCACCTACATTACGAGTGTAACTTCAACCATTATTTTTGTAACTTCAAGCTAAAATGTGATTTTGATTATATAAATTTGAATTTATGTAACTTTAAACAAGTTTATGTGATTTCAGACTTTTTATGAGTATAACTTCAGTCATTACGAGTGTAATTTCAACCTTTTTTTTAGTGTAACTTTAAACCAAAATGTGATTTCGACTATATAAATTTGAATTTATGTAAGTTTATGATAAATTTATGTGATTTTTGCCTTTTTATGAGAGTAACTTTAGTCATTAAGAGTGTAACTTCAATCATTATTTTTGTAACTTTAAATTAAAATGTGATTTCGACTATATAAATTTGAATTTATATAATTTTTAAACAAATTTATGTGATTTTAGTTTTTTTATGAGTGTAACTTTAATTTTTAATTGTGTAACTTTAAGTTAAAATATGATTCAATTTTAACATTTTTTTAAGTGTAACTTTAACCTTTATTTGGGAAACTTCATTTATTAATTGTGTAACTTTAGTCAATTATAGTGTAACTCATGTTTAGGTGACTTTAGTCTTTTCTAGTGTAACTTTAGTCCATACTAATGTAACTTTAGTCATTAATTAAGTAACTTCAGTCCTTAATAAGGTAACTTTAGTCCATAATTGTGCAACTTTAGTCTATAATTGTGCAACTTTAGAACATAATTGTGCAATTTTAATACATACTAGTGTAACTTCAGCCCATACTATTGTAACTTTAATTCATACTAGTGTAACTTCAGCCCATACTATTGTAACTTTAGTTCATAATTTTGAATCTTTAGTCTATAATGATGTAACTTTAGATATAGAAACAACCATTAACCTCCTCCTCCGTCACCAACAACTATAATCGACCAACAACAACAAAAAAACCTAGATCTAAAAAATGAACAAACAAGATCTAATAAAAAAAAGAAAAAAATAAAGAGATCTAAAAAAAATCCACCAAACCCATAATGAAACGAGAACTAATAAACAAAATACGAGACCTAAATTAAAAACTAGAAAAATATAAGGAACTTTGAAAATAAAAAACGAGATTTTAAAAATAAAAAAGTGAATCTGAAAAAAAACAAAGTAGATGTAGAAAAAAATAAAAAATAAAAAAAATGAGAAGTAAAATAAAAATAAAAAACATAAAAATCTGAAAAATGGAAAAAGAGATCTAAAATGGTGGTGGATTTTTTTTACCCTATTTTTTTCCGATCTAAAATGGTGGTGTGGTGTTTTTTTTTTTCAGATCTAAATAGTGGGGGACTGGTGGTGGTAGTTTGGGTTTTTTAATTTCAAAGGTAAGAATGGAGATGGTGGAGCGGAGGACGATGGTGGCGGAAGGAGGAACGCCGTGGAGGAGCGGAGGACAAAGGTGGAGAGGAGGAGGCGGCGAGTAAGGAGGAGTAGGACGGTGCGACAGGGGGAGACGAGGCAGGGGGAAGCGCGGCAGGGGGAGGCACGGCAGGGAAAAGCGGCGCAGGGCGGCGCAAGGGGAGCAGAGGAGGGGCAGAAGTGGTGGTGGTGTTGGGGTTTGACAAACGGAGAAAGGAAGTGGCGGTGGCGGTGAGGAAGTGGTGGTGGTGTCCGGTGAGGCAAAGTGGTGATGGTAATTTTGTGGTTTTTTTTATGAAAGGATGGAAGAGAGAGAAGTGGGTAGAAAGAGAATGTGAGGATATGAAAATGAGAGGAAAAGAGTAGAAATGATATATATATTAGGGTTTTAGTGGAATGGATTGAGTGTGTCTCATCATCTTGACCATTCATTTTGTTTTAATCTCAGCCACTCATCCTCCTAATCCAAGGGCTTGGATTAGGACTCAAGGACTCAAATATACTAAGGAGACTCATTTGAACCCACTTCTATATATATATATATATATATATATATAATATAGAATTAGGATCATGTGAGTCCACCCTATCTTTTTGCGTCCGTGAGTCCAGGATACAATATCACAAGTTATACTAAACAGTATCACGGGTTATACTATACAATATCACACCACTGAACATAAATTTCGCCCACTATTACTAACTTTTTTTTCGCATACTTTTTTCACACCAATTGATTCTGGTATCGAAGCTCCAACAAACACCATCATTCTCTCGCCCTTGCATACCGGAAAGTCATTATTATCGGCGTTTCACCGGAGTTTATTGTATATAGCTTCTTTTATCCTAATTTTTTATTGTGATTGGTGGTGGTGTGAGCTCCGAGTAGGAGTAATGTGTATGGGTGGAGGAATATGGAGATTGGAAATAAAACATTGGATAAATAATCGGTGATGGCAATGGTGGATAAATGTTTGTTTGTGTCATCTATATGCTTGGATTGTCATCGGTATTGGTGGGTGGGTAGTGGTCGTCAAAGGCGAGTAGTATGACATAAAATATTTTTAACCCTTTTGTGCTGTTTTTTTTCGTGATATTGTTTAGTATAACCAGTGATATTGTTTTGTATATTTTGTTATATTGTATAGCTGGACTCACGGACTCAAATATTTAGGTGGACTCACCGGATCCCACCTTTATATATATATATATATATAAAGGTGGGATCCGGTGAGTCCACCTAAATATTTGAGTCCGTGAGTCCAGCTATACAATATCACAGATTACACACAACAATATAACTGGTTATACTAAACAGTATCACAAAAAAGAGAGCAGCACATAAAGGTTAAAAAAATTGGATGTCATATTACTCGCCATTGACGACGACCACCCAACCCATTAATACCGGTGACAATCCAAACACCTAGATGACACAAGCAAACATTTATCCAGTATCATCGTCACCCATTATTTATCCCATGTTTTCTTTCCATTTGCCATATTCCTCCACCCATACACATTACTCTTACTCGGAACTCACACCACCACCAATCACAAAATTTTTTGTCATTGGCGTCGGCTATGAAGAAGAAAGTAAGAGGCAAAGATGATATGTAGAGAGGAAATAGGATAAATAAAAGCTATATATTATAAACTCCGGTGAAACGCCGACAATAGTGACTTTCCGGCATGAAATAGGGAGAAAATTATGGTGTTTGTCGGAGCTTCGGTATTAGAATCAATTGGTGTGAAAAAAAGTATGAGAAAAAAAAGTTAGTAATACTGGGCGAACAAGTGGTTCAGTGGTGTGATATTGTATAGTATATCCCGTGATATTGTTTCGTATAGCTTGTGATATTGTATCCTGGACTCACGGACTCAAAAAGATAGGGTGGACTCACGTGATCCTAATTATATATATATACATACATACATACATACATACATACATACATACATACATACATACATACATACATACATACATACATACATACATACATACATACATACATACATACATACAGGAAAAGGTGTAGATATCCGTTGTCTCGCGACGGCCAATGAGCTTCCTCTCATTACCCTCTCCATAAGCAGTAAGGCGCTTCCCCAACTTCTCTATTAATTTCTTTATCAGTTCTATTTCCCCCTCTTTTCTCGAGTTAGTGTTATGAAGCATTTCATGTTCGAAACAATCAATTAAGACGCGCACGCACACACACACACATACATATTCATTAAGGAAGTTCTTTAATTCTATCAACGATAGTAGTACCTCCAATAACTCCTCCTCCTCCAAGCTACCTCCAACCCTTACCACCTTCTCCTTAACCTCCTCCCCCTGCTCCTCTCACGTCGTCGTCCTTCTCCTTTTCTTCCTCAACCTCACAACCACAACCTCCTCCTCCAATCTCCTCCAATAACATTTAGTCAGTCACTACGCTGAAATACAAAACTATGAGAAAAAGACAGGTATACAAAAACATTCATCTAGAAATCAAAGTCATTACTTATTTACTCAAAAGATAACAACTCCATAAAAATAGTTCATAAAAAAGTCTTAAAGTCCGATCATCTAGAAAGTTAACAATAATCACTTCAAGGGTGCCTTTACATCAGTGAATTGATTCTTTTTCGTATATATCTATTTTTAAGTGGGACTTGAGTTCTACACTCACATTCCTCACTCCCTTCTTTCCTCTCCCTTCTACTTTTCTTACATCCCCTTCTACTTTAATCAACATGTCATCCTCTCGTTTCATTAAGCTCACTTGTCTTCCATTGAGGTTCCCCTTGAGGCTTCATTCCCTCCCTTTTTTTCTGCCCTCCTTTAACTTGACGTGTTCCCATCCCTCTTTCCTAACTCCAAACCAGTTATACAGTGGTTCTACACTAAACACCCCTCACAAGTCACAACCTCTCACTCCTCTCCCTCCGTTCCCCCCTCATCCTCAATCTCTATCCCATCTTCTCTTGTCATCCTCTCTTTCCTCAATTTCCCTTGTGCCTTCGCTTTCTTCCCCTCTCTCTCCTCCTTGAACAATATGTTATCCCTCCCCCTCTTTCCTTTGCCCATATGATATATTCTGAACTAACCTAGTTTCTTTTTCTCAAGCTAAACTCATCCTTCTTTTACTTCCCTCTTTCTCATTTTCCTACTCCAATTAATATGAAAAGCCTATCACAATTTGGCAAAAGATATTCCCTAATCATGAAAGCCTAACACAAGTTGCTTAGGAATCGCTATTCATTATTACTTCTTGACTATCTCAACATGCTCAATCATTTGAGTACGTGGGAGAAAACATATTGACCATCCTTCATGTTAAGGTCGGAAAAAGAGACGCGGCTTCAATTGAACGATCCTAGGAACTTGTGAAAATATGGTCACGAGTTTAGAGTAGATCTCATATGTGGAATTCCTCTTTGTGGCATTCCTTTGAAGCTCGACATACTTAGAGAAGATCAAGACATTCTTGATCTCGGATGACGTTTTTTGGGTAGTTCTCATAGGCCTCCCTTACGGCGTTAGTTGATCTCGCATTAGGAGTGGTAGGATAAGCCTCGGTGAGGTAACTAAGCTTACCATCACCTTCGGTGGCTAGGCAAAGTTTCCCTTTCCAATCCGCAAAATTAGAACAATTCTTTTCGAGTTTGAATTGCGAATAAACAAGTTTTGACTATAAAATTTGAGATGAAGTAAATGTCAACATTTATCGTTTTAAATACTTGTAAACATTTTAAACAAGTTAAGCAATTGTACAATTACCTCTATCCAATTACATAAATGATTCCAAGACCCAAATCCATATCAACTCGGGTTTATGTGAGCTACGAACTCTACGACCTTCATTAATATAATTTGGTGGGTTAACTCTTTAACCGATTCTACAATTAGAATTCTTGGTCGATGAAACACTTTTATTTTCATCTTTCGCCCGGAACACATGGGGCACGGACCCTAATCTTTCCGTTGAGGACAATCAAATTTCGATGTAATAAAAATTTATTACCCCACTTACCCAACGTAAAAAGAAAGCACCTCGGTGAGCCGAGCCTACTACCTAAAGAAATTGGGATTCATGGGTTCTACTATTTGTCAAGTCTAAGTCTCAATTAACAAACTAGAGGTCAAGTCAATTTATTATCTATCTCCTTTAAATGAACTAAATTGGTGATCTAAAGATAAGTATAATTGACACGGTCGATTACTCAATAAAATGCATGTGTTGTTTATATGGCGATTTGGCATGCATGTAACATATAAATAAAAATACAAGCAATAAAATAAATTCCTGGTATGGCTTTCCTAGAAATAGAAAATTAAATAATCTATTTACAAATTCAGAAACCAACTCCTTTGGTCCCTTGAACTTCATGAGCACGCCTCCCAAGGACACCGTCTTTTTTGGAACACCTTTCCGAATTGCTTCGTCTTTAGGAAACTCTGGAATTACAAATAAAAAAGTTATAAAATGTATAATAAAAAATAAAAAATTTTCCTATTATACATATGTAAAAATAAATATTAAAATAAAAGTGATACGAGATCACATAATTACAACCGAATCAATATTCCCTTACATTACTGGTAATATCGATTAAAAAACTAAGGCCATACTAAGATAAATTATATAATTCAAATTACATAAATCCAAAAATCACATTCATTCATTCAAAATGCAGCATATATGTAAAACTCATGCAATATATATGTGCCAAATCGACCTAATAAAATTATATCGTATATAACCCGGTTTTATGGAAATGCGTGATAATAACCGATTGAAATCACAAATCAATACTAAAATAAAATTTAAGTCGAAGTTAATTACCCTAACTGTTTTAGGACTCAAATATTAGTCGTTACTAAATATTTGGGGTGATTTCCCTACATAATGTTATAATATAAAATAATTCCCTAGATATGGTTGTTTTTAAAATAATTCCCACCATATTATTTATGTAGGTTTGGACAATTTAAGAAAAAGGTATGGAAATAAAAACAAAGATGTATTTTCTTATGTAATGTAAAGTAAATAAATTATTCCCTACATAAGGTTCCTTTAATTTATTATTTATTTTTTAAATTCTAATAAATTATATATTATTAGTATTGACATATAATTTACTATTCGATTTATTATTAAAGTTTGGTCTATTTTTTCCATATATCTTCTACTTTTGGAATTATACAAAAATTTTACATCCAACAAACTTCAAATAAAAATTGTGCACTAAATTTTAGTAAATTTAAAAAATTAGCGAATATAAATAAACCTCATGAAATGTTTTTTGTTTAATATTGTGAACATAAATTAAGTACATATAAGCATAATTATATTGCTTCTAAATATCAAAATTCACGGAACTAACATTTTTATCTTATTTTGAAAGTAATTATATTTACGATTTTTTTTATTAAAATATATAAGTTTTTTAAACACAGTTTATCTTAAATTATCCAATACTAACTAAAATATATGACATAAAAATTAAAGTTGCACATATCATAGTTTTATGATACAATTACCCGATCAAACTATGAAAAAATGTTTTTAAATAATATAAATTTTGCACAATTGTTTTAAAAAATTAAAGAATAAACTGTTTTTTTTTTATCATAAATGTAATTTAAATTCAGTATTATGTACGTAGTAGTATTATATGTGAATAATAATTATTTATAATCTATTAAAATTTAAAAATAAATAAGGAATTAAGAGAACTTTATGTAGGTCATAATTCTCTCATTTTCCTACTCCAATTAATATGAAAAGCCTATCACAATTTTGGCAAAAGATATGATTTTTGTTAAGCATATTGCCTTCTAGTTTCTACGGCCAACTGAAATCCTAAGTAATGTAAATATGCACCTAACAACAAACTAAGCACCACAAGAAAGTGACTGCCCATAAGAGGATACAGCTAGCCTGCTTTATCATACTATTATGTAGACTAACACATTTAACACGACCACTAATAAACTTTACCATAGCGTCTCTAGCCGAAGCTGGATCATTTCCAATTGAACTTTTATACTTAGGATTTAGGCAAACTCCTTACCCTCATACGAGAGGAATATGCTGAAAGGAGGTCTCACACAGATTAACAGCTAGTTTATATAAAATAATAGACGTCAAGGAAAAAGAAGATAATATTTCTTATGACCCACATTCCCAGGCTCCAAGAATCTAAAACTTTAAAAATTTTAAACTTTCAATGCATAAAACCACTTGCTTATTAACCGATTAGAACATAAAACAGCAGTAATATAAGAAATTACCAAAGTCAAAATCCTTGCCATCATCCTCATTATCATCAACTTATCGTCGTCCTCATTCATTTCCTCAACAACCACCCCTTCCTTCTACAAAAACACAGTAAAATAAATCCAATTTTATGTCAGATGTGAAACAAGGGACCAAAAGGAGAGATGTAGGAGAAACAAAACAAAAGGCGCTGAGGGAATTTAGGGACAACAATATTGTTATCTTCATATATGTAGAAAGAAAGCAATTTAGTTTAGAATGTAACTGAGGTTAAACCAATATCATCAGTGGCTATTGTGGTGCACCACAATGTAATTGCTTATCACGATGAGATGTTTAATTGTGAAGTTGTGATGCCCATAAACAAGTTTAGCTAAGAGTTCTAGCTGAAATACTAAGGCTCGGAGTTATCTTCATATTTAATTCTTTCTCCTTTCTCTCATTCACCAATCAACATAACCAAACTTCTGAATTCGGGTAACATAAACTCTTACTTGACCACCCAAAAGACCAAGAAGTTTAGTATGATCAGCACTCTTACTTGACCACCCAAAAGACCAAGAAGTTTAGTATATGATCAGCAGGAGTTGACATCTTGAAGGCCTCAAAATCATCTACATGTTTTCTTCTTCGCCTACTATGCATCAAAATAAAACCTTTACTGAGATGAATTCATTCCCCGACATTACCAAACACTAATTCTACGTAGTTAGAAAAAGAACCATTAACCTGTTCACTTGTGGATAAAAACTACATCTCACTTTGTGCCTAAACGGCTGAACCTACTTCTAGTCACATAAGTAACGATAATGGTAAATAATTCTTATCTACGGTGGACTAAGTTGATAGATTACTATCAGCAACAACATGTTCATTGTTTAAATGTTAGGTGTAGAATAAACGTGAAGAGAATAAGTAATAACAAGTAGTCAGTAAAAATGACTTGGTGAGCAAAGTTTCTTGCATTATACAAACCATCATTTACAAAGGTCAGACATTCAGGGTTAACAAAGTGAAACAATATTATCTAATTGGTGAGATATGTTCTTATGTGAAAGTATAGTTCCAAGTATATGTGACGAAAGAAAGTATAACTATAAGCATAAATTTATGTTGGAGTAGGTGTCCTCCACAATAGTGCGCCACATAATAAATCTTATTATGGAATATAATTGGGATAATTATTGACTATATATATGATTAGTCAGTTGATTAACGTAAATCAATAACGGTTGGCTAACTAGAGTTTGACGTTATTGTCGTTTGACGGCGGTGATCAACTGATCCCTTTCGGTCACACCTAAAGGATGAAATCCAAATAGTAACTAATTATTTGTATACGATACAGTTAATTAGTACATTACATATATTCGATATGTACGAGAGTTAATTATTAGAAATTGAGTTAAGAACTCAAATTCGATTAAACTTATTTTTCAATTATGCGTTAATTGACTAATAAATTTATATCTTATTTTAATACGATTAAATAAGATTTAACTTAGTAATTAATCGTTAAATTACTAAATTAGTTGAGGTTTTGAGATAGAGGTAATTAGTTAATTATATTTACAAGGAGTTGTAAAATAAATTAACTAAGCATTGTGGGACCCATTATATATTGATATAATGGTAAAATATTACTTAAAATGTTAAGTACATATTATTTATTTAATTGAGTCATATAATTGTTATATGATCAAATTAACACTTAATTATAAAAGATAATTAACCATATGATCAATAAGTATTTGTGAGACAAATATCAAAAAATCAAAATGGACCTAACTAGGCCATTGTGGCCTGTTAGAGTGTAGTTACAATGGTGATGATTGTTGCTCTTGTTTATACTCTTTGGTTACTAAATGAAAGTGACATAACAAGTAGAAATAATCATCACTTGTTCTACAACACTCCACTCTAATGCATGTGAACAAATTAAACAAAATAATAGTCCATTTGTGGACAATGTGGTCCGGCCTCATGGCCTATAAAATGAGCATTTGTGTTCATTTTATTACTACTTCATTTTTGTGCTTGTTTTCTTACTTCTCTCAAAAACCTCATCTTCTTACTAAAACTCTCAAACACTAATATTTACTAAGTATTACTAGTGTAGTAATATAGTCATAATATTAGTAGAATAAAATCTATCTTATTATCTAGTTAATAATAAGGGTAGATTATTTGGGTTAATCTTGGTGCAACTTAGAGGAGATCTTCTACCTTGGAGATTATTTGTGTTCATCCATATTATTAGCTCAAGAACAACAAGAAGGAGTTCTTGTTGTGCCCTTATATTTTCCACATCAATGTGAGGAAATTTCTTCTCTTATATAAATGTCTTTATATTTGCATGCATGTTACATAGATCATTATAAACTAAATTAAAAAGTAGTTTAGTAAATAATTAGAGGAGTCTAATTAAGGTCTATGGACTTTCAATTGGTATCAGAGCTAGCTTGTAGCATGCATGTTCATTTTGGACATTTTTATTAAAGTTATAAGATAACTAATAAATCAAAGATTTTGAGTTAAATACGATTTCTGACGAAATTTTTTGGTGCATGTATACCTACTGACCTCAAAATGTTTGTGGTTAAATTTCGTGATTTTAGGGATTAATTTGCTATTTATTTTGATTTTTGGCGTTTAAACCGAGTTAACATGCATTTTATGAGTTAAAAGTTAACTAAAAATAGTTATATGTTGATTCTGGCCATGAAATTTTAATATGATCTCACATGCGTTTCTTAAATATTGTATGTAAAATTTCGTGACTTTTACTTATGTATTGCTTGTTCATTGATTTTTATACGATAAAAATCGATAATATGAGATTATAATGTTCATAAAAATGAAACGTCCATTTCTGGTCTTGAAATTTTTTTGTACATTTGAAATTATGATTTTGATACTCTTGGTGAAATTTCATAATTTTTTTCACTGTTTTACTATATCTAATGTTTTTATTTGATAAAACCATTAAATACAAAGCTATTTGTTCATAAAATTAGTTTAAATTTTTTGAGCAAATGTTTTTTATTTTTATAGTTCCTGGAATTTTTCCAGAATGTAAAAATTTTTTTTTTTCAAATTTTATGATGTTTATATTTTATTTTGGTTTTATTTCATAATTGTTATGATTAAACCGTAATATTTAGCAAATGAAATCAAATCAATCTAATTAATGACCAACAAAATTAGTATTGACTAATTTTGAGTTCTAAATCAGTTTAGTTAATTAGTTTTAATTTAAATGAGATTTAAATGTTGATATTGATTTTTAATGGTTAAAAATCAATGAATCCCGAAAAAAAATCGAGCTACAATGAGCATGAATGAATTGTAGGACGATTTTGGCTTGAATTTTGCAGCAATTTATTTTATTTATGTTTGAATGAATGAATGTCATTTATTTAATAATTTATGCAAAGTTTGTACCTAGTATGACCTAGTTATTTTTAATCGTTATTACCCGTAATGTAAGGGAATAACGGTTTGGTTGTAATTTTATTGCGATCTCGTATCGACGGTTTGTATAATTTAATAATTTTATTTTATAGAATAAATGTATAATAGGAATTTGTATATTTGTATATTTGTAATTATTTTTATGAAGACCGGTGACTCCCTCAAGACGGTGCCATTTTGGAAGGTGTTCCAAGTGAAGAGGCAAGGGACCAAGGAGTTGGTTTCCGAATTTGTAACTATCTAGTTAATTTTTGATTAG
>JAIUZE010012778.1:0-15619 GCA_022085475.1 Heliosperma pusillum | reverse complement strand
AGCAGCATCTGCTTGCTGACTCTGAACGAGATTGATAGCGACACTGTACAGATTTTTCTTGAAGAGCACGTCTAACTTGCTTTCCATGTCCTTCTCTCCCACACAAAGGACTGACCTGTCAGCCATTATGAGAATTATGTTGCCCCACTCACAAACCATGAATGAGACTTCATTAACGGTAACACTATGAGCAATCAAACGGTTCTTCAGGTCGTAAATATTGAATGTATTCTTGCCACTTCGTTGATCTGAAATCACACACAAAAGATATCCACGGAACCACCCAAGAAATTTTTTCTCTCCCTCAAAGGCCCAACAAGGACCACGTCCATCATCCTCGTAAAAATACACAGCTTCGGGTCGTCCAATTATTAGCTCCTGGTTGAACATGGCGGATCACATATCATTTACCAATAAAAACAGAGGCTTAATGTTAAATTGATTGGGGGTCGGCTAACAAAATCATCATATAACAATCAATGACAAGATAAAATATTTACAAGAAAAAAAGAAGGGTGGGACACAAAGTCAAAATGCAAATAAAGCTAAGGAAGTCAATATCCAATCAAATTAATAAAGCCTTTTTAATGTAGTAACAAAGTTGAAAATAATGATGATGATAATCATAATAACAAAAAAAATGTCAATGAGTTGGTATACGGAAAAATGTAATAGAATCAAAAGACAAGATAGTTGAGAATCATATCATTGTCTAACAAGATTATAAAGCCGATAACAAAGCAACCACATAAGCATACCAATCGGTCACTCATTGCAACGCTTTTGGATAAGCATCCAATCTCATCCAAAGTTTGCCTTTTTGCTGGTTGGTATTGAAGGTTGAACAAACTAATAGAAGATGGAGTCACTGCAAATAGTTGAAGTGAGGGACCATCGTTTCTGAACCCAAGCCCTGTCACAGCAGCATGACCTGCTGAAGCATTTTCAACACGAAGGGTGAAGCGGGTTATTCTCTCACGAGCAATGTCCCCTTTGATGCAGTAGATGCTGCCATTATCCAACCCAATGGCTATGACTAATATTGGTGGAGCTTCTTCTAACACCAAAAAAGATGTGATCTGCAAGAAGAGAGGTATTATAACCCATTTTTATAGGATTTGAAGTATATTAAACCAAACAGGCCATCCCAACAGAAAGTTTCATCATGCAAGATACACACTACACTAGCGAACTATGACTTATTTAAATTCTATATTTCAGTCTTTGGGCCATATCCATGTCTGACGCAACATTCAAGGATATGGGTATGGAGTCTTGCCCGGAAGTTATCAACTCAACGCTACTACAATAACGGAGGAATAGAGACTCAATTGACAAAAGTATAGAAAGAGAACTGTGGATGAAGCACAAAGTATGATTTTTTACTATTTTAATCCTTAAATCTTATTTCGAGATTTCCGATGTAGCCAAAGACTCATTACTCTTTGATTTTGGATTATGACGGAATAAACCAAAACGGCTCACTAAAATGGTTGCGCTTCTTTCTCTTGTGAAGTAGCATTCCTTCGATAAAGTTCTCGACGCAATTTTCATCTTACGTCATTCGAAAATAGCCTCTTTGTGTCGCTAACACAAGGGCAAGGCTGCGTACATCTGACTCCCTTACCTCACAATCTGCGGGGAGCCATCGAGGCAGTGGGGTAATGTTGTTGTTATTCTTAAATCTCAAACATATCTCTACGCACTTGAAAAATTAATCTTTCAAATTTATAAAGAACTCTCTTTCAGTGATGTGTACACGTACAAGTATCATATCCACTTTTTAAGACTATCCATTTCTCAAATGTTGAGTCATGACGAGTCGGTACTCGGATATGTACTTGTAAAGAACATCTACAATTAACTCCAAGTACAAAATAGGCTATGAGAAGAATGTATTGGAAGAAGAAATGAGAACAGATTCTGGATGCTACCTTTCCTTCAGGGAATTGATTAGTGAATATGCGCAATATCTGAATACAATCAGGAACTGCTGTGCTTGAGCTAGAGCCTTCTACTTGGGTTTTATCCAGGTCAAAAACTTTCAGACACATAGCAGATGCTTGTGGAGATACTTGTTCATCTTGGCCAACGGTAAGAAGGAAACTGCGTTGCTGTTTGGTCCAGGAAATAGAGTGCAGATTAACGACACATTTGTCAGCATCATTGACAAAATTTCTATGATTTAGATTTCCAATTTTCTAAGATACAAATTTCCAAATTTATAAATTGGCACAATAAGATAAGCAAGTCATTCAGCTACTCACCTTTGGTTGTCTACTTCCAAATTTTTATCATATAGAACTATTTAGCAGTTTCAGGCAAGTTAACCCAAGGCAGACGGATTATATTTTTAAAAAGGTTTATTTATCCCCAAAACACATCTACACCGAATTTCACTACTTAGTACTTGCACCAGAAAATGTCAGCCCTGTAAAGCTATGGTTCTATTCAATTGTGTCCTAGTCTAGCGAACATGATCAAGATCTTGCTGCAATTTTATTTTGCCCCAATTTATGGTCAGTTGGTCACAACACACATGCAAAAGCAGGCAAAGGCAAAATCACATGATCTAGTCAGCCCTTAATCACAGTTTATACATATAGTTAGTCTACCTGGCTATGAGACTGAGCAACAAATGAGAAAGCTCATTTCTTGCAAACCCACAGCAATAGAGAAACACCTAACAACACAAGGTAATGGCAGTTCTTTGAAATATGTCCAGCGAAAACAAATTAGCTGATGTTATCACAGCAGGAAGTCTCTTGTCACCTCTTTTATTTTACTTCTTTTTCTTCTTCCAAACAGAATTCTTACACACAATTGAGACGCTAGGGTAATGTTGAATAAGTAAATGCACTAATCTGCACTGTTATTATATGTGGGCTAGCGTGGAATGGAGGTAATTATTACGGGAGTAATAAAGCTTAATGAGCTAGAAAATGGAGGAGAGTGATAGGGGTTCGAGATAGAAATGAGGGATTATAGTGTAATAGTCCCTCCATTAAGAGAGTAAAAGTTCCTTACTTCCCCCTAAGTAATGCATTACCTGCATATGGAGATAATAATTCCTCCCTCACCTTCTCTCTCCACCCTCCACAACCACCACAAACCACCAATCTCCTCTCATTTCTTATTGTTTTAGCTTCTATTACTCCCGTAATAATTACCTCCATTACAAGCGAACCCTAAATTGGTAGCCTCTGCACTATTATAGGCCTTACTTAGGATAGGGTAATTATTGCTGGAGTAATAGAGCTCAAAACAAGAAGAAATAGAGGAAAGTCGTGGTAGCAGGGCGTTAATATGAGGTAGCTCTAAAATTTGCGAAGTAGCTATTTCAGCCAACGTTTACCAAATAGTCCCTTGTTAACATTCAAACCCAAACTTGTGATTCGATTGCCTGGACTTCGGAGTGGCATACAGTTGAACCGATGTCGGTCGCAGCGAATTGGTGAAGCTAATCCTGTGGTGGTGCGTAAATTAACAGGGTGGCATACAGTTTGACTTATTAACATAAACAAAATCACTTTTTTTTTCTTTTTTTACATTGCATAGTACTCAAATCCACATTGAATCCTACCCACATAAAACAATTACAAAAAGTAAACATTGAAGAAAAAAGAAGAAAACCCAGATGAAAAAAACAAGAACCTTGAGATGTTGAAGAAAAAGAACAGAAGAAGAGTGAGCAGGAAAGGCAGAATTGAACTTGAAACCACGATCAAGGAGACATACAACACCATCATCACATCCAACTGCTATTTTACCTCTTCCACTTGAACAACATAATATTTCCCCTGTAACTTCCTCAGGTACTTTACTTTTTCCACCGTATTTATCCTCAAAGAACTCGAATTTCCTCCATTGATACATTGTTTCACCTCCTTTTCTATTCTAGATCAATCTTTTTCTGGGTTTTAATGAAGGTTAATGATTAATAAAAAAAAGATAGGGAAATTCTATGGTGTACCCCTCCAATTCATTTCCACCTTCATGCGACGCCCTTGAAGCTGTCTAGAATCTTTAATAGATCAATGGTTGGTAATGGAAAAGGAGTAAAGAGGTTGATCAGATGGTGAAAGAATGTAAGGAGAGTGATGATGGTGAATAAAATTAGTGGTGGACTTTATGGCGGAGCTTGTGGTGGATCTAACTATCAACGTTGGTTTTAGTACTTGATTCCAAATGTAGTTGCGACTAGGGTTGGGTTAATGGGTATTTGGGTGGATCTGTTGGGTCGTGCTAAAAAACGTCGACACATTACTAAATAACTTCGATAATTAGCATTGAACTTCCAACTTTGTTACTAATAAGCTTCCACTTTACACTCTCTCTAGTGTCTTTCTAAATACAAATTATTTTCGGAAAAAGAAGACGTTTTTTTTATTAAAAGACAAAATTAGATGGTTTTTATCATGTCGACAAGTGACGTATCCACAATGACGCTAGTATCGATGTCGAAAAATGATAAAAAAAATATAACGCCATTTAAAAGACATAAACTAAAAAAAAAACTGGATGTAAATAGTACACGTCCAGACCTAAACGTGTATTATTCATGTCCAATTTTGTTTTAACAAAAATAATAACCGACATAGATCGTTCTTAGTATAATTTTGGACGCGTGGATCGTTCTACCCTAATCCGTTCAACATAAATTCGCTATAACAATGACGATTCTATTCTAATCCTCCTAAAATTTTACAAAATTAATAAAAAAAATCGTATTTAGATTACTTTCGTCGTTGAATCGTTGATTTTGGTGACGAAATTGAAACGGTTATTAAAAAAATGATGATTCTATTATAATCCTCCTAAAGAGTTTTTAGTTATTTAGAAACTTTTGAAATGTTATGGTTTATGTTGGATATAATGTAGTGAGGGGCAAATTAGAAAGTTCATTACATTTGTCGACGTTATTTAGTAATTTGTCGACGCCGAATAACAGCTTGTTTGTTTATTAGGCATGAGTGCTAGAGGTGGCGATCGGAACAGTCGTGTTGGGTTTAGGTCGGGTTAAGCTGGGCCGGGTCTGATCGGGTTAGCCTATCCTTCCGGGTTGGTTCAGGTCATTATCGATCAAGTCATTTCGGGTCAAATGATGTATCGGGCTAAGTCGGGTCATTATCACCCTCGGTTGCTTTATCACATTCCTTCCAGGTTTGACAATTAAATTTAGTTTTTACCCACTATTTGAGTTTAGTTACTTCATTACTTCAAACATATCAAATTTAAACACTAAATAACTTTCATTTTGATTAGTATTAAGCTTAATAATTGTAGATATCCGTATCTGTCGAAACTGGCATTTATAAAATCCCACCAAACACCTGGTGATGAGAGAACACGTGTACTTTCATCGACTATGCTCAGTCAATGATCGGTTTCTGTGATGTAAAGCGGGAACTAATCGATGGTTTTGTAATTTAAATGAAATTTAATTTACTTTTATGTTTTGAAAATAAATAGTTATTTATTTCTTTTCATTTATGTTTTGAATAATTTATCAAACAAAAAGTTTTATTTCCTTTATTATATGTCTTGAATGATTTAAATAAAATTTATTTCATTCGGCTTGATTTTCGAGATTTATTTTAAATTGAGCTTTAATTAAGTTGGATAATTTAATTTATAAAGTTTTATTTGAAATTAATTTGAATTTTTAATTTTATTATTTGATATGAAAAATCAAGTGTTTTTGTGTACGGTTTATTTATTGCTTTAGTAGAGTTTTTAAAGCGATTTTTAATTACGTTTTTGAGGCGTTTTTCAAGACTGCTTTTGAGCTCGATTTGGGCCCGGTTTTTAGGAGTTTTCGACCCAATACCTGCCTTTATAGATCCCATGTTCGAATTCCCCAACCAACATCCCAACCAAAACCCCTTCCTTTACTGCTCATTTCAACCGGTCTTCGGACGGTTATTGCTGACACTTAACACCATTACCCACAACAAACACACGAAACAAAGGAAGAAGAAAAGCAACACAAAAACGTATATGTAGATTCCTCAGTTTTGCACCTTCCGCCAACCACACAGTGATGATTGGGCCGCATGTTTCGTACGCGAAACGATTTATGACAATTCGTAAGTTTATCGTCAAGTGATAGCTCAAACACTTGTGTCTACCCCTTGGCCGTCATCTACGCACTGGTAGGGTCGTTTTGACAGTCATTAGAGTTCATTTGGAGTCCGGGTCGAAAATCGCTTCATTTTCTAGAAACCGTTTTAAAATGCCGAGTCGGAACGCTCTAGAATATTTTGGATATTTATTAAATCTTCAAATTCTATCTTTTTTGGTAAAATATATCCCGTATCTTTTCAAAAGGAAGTATAGATCTACTGCAATTCCATAATAGAAATGTGGAAATCTTTCTTCCGCAAAAGGAAACCTCTAGGGAAATAACGCAGCAGGTGATGCGTCCCTTTGGAGGATTGCAGCTCCTGTTGCGCCCCTTCTCCAAACTGTTTTCTCCGTTTTCAGAATACTTTTGTGATTTCTTTCCAAAGTTTGAGTTATTCCAAAACTCTTCATACTTTCTAATATAAAAGGAGAGCTCCGATCTCACTTTTGTGACACGCGAGTGTTCCGCCCTTCTCTTCTCTCTTTGTATTCTAGACTTTGCTCTAAATTTTCGACACCTGCGTGCTTGATCAATCGACCACGTAAGCTCAGATCCTTCTGGGTACCCGTCACGTTGCATGACCGACCAATTTGACCACTACACAATCAATGCAATCAATCAATTTAGATCCTCTAACGAGGGCATTTTCTACGTACATTCGAGTCGAGAAATCACTAAACGTTAACTTAGTTAATCTCGTTTCGTCAAACATGTAAGTCTGAGGGTGTAAATCCGATATTTTTTTTATATTTTATTTTCTTTCTGCTCAATTAATGTAAGCTTCACGTCAGAAGTAAGTTCAAAACTGATTTTTTAAAGCAAAACCTTTTTACAAAACCTTTTTAGCGGACATCAGACGTCGAGAAGAAACGCAGTAGCAGCTACGCCTTCTAGAAGGATCGAAGCGCATGCTGCGCCTCTTCCAGAGGCTGCCCTGCTCCCGCTTTTCTTCTTCTTCCTCTGGTTCCTGGGATTTTGTTCTTTTTATTTTCTTTTCTTCAATATAATCTTTCATATAAAACGTTTTGTTCTTGACATAAATTCCTAATAATTCGATATTAGCGGGTTTTCGTCTTTAAGTCAAAATTGGGTCTTAAGGATTCGATTTGTTCATATCAACTCTCTGTAATTCGTTATTGATACAAATTATAGTGTAATTAATATGTTAAACCATTTCTACTCGAGTTATAGGTCAATAATAAGTCGTAAATATACAAAGGAATGTTAACTACTCGCGATTCCGGCTTCAGAGTCAGAATCCAGCTCAAGAACACAGTCAATGAGCCATGCGCCTCTTCCGGAGGACGCAGCTGTTGCTGCGCCTGTTCTGGGTTGGCTTCTGTTCCTAAACTTTAATTACGTAATTAACTAACTATTAGCCGTAATATCGCTCCTAATCTGTCTTTTAGTTTTTAAATCTTTTCCTTTTCTTCATATCTCCGTTTTCGAATATATTTCTGACGTGAATCCTGTAATCCGTTGTAATCTTATTTAATCATTGTAACTGTATGATTTTGCTTCTCTCTCATATGTAATTAATTCTAAATCCCCAATTTTGACATAACTGAGTGCTAATTACATGTTCACCGACATAGTCTAATTCACATGCTAGGATTAAAATGTTGGATATTGCATTGCATGCATATAATCGGTAACATATCAAATACGAAACGATTTCCCTAATCATTAGTAGAGGCCGCTATTTAGGCGGGTGGGATTAGGTGTTCGATTAAAGAGCTCCAGATCTCTATGAAAATCCGTGTTCATCGGCATCCACGAGAGTCATTCTAGACATAGAATGCTAAGGTGATGCGGGTTAGTCGCCCTCCGCCCGGTCAAAACCAAAGACTATAGGGACTTATACCAAAATAATTAGTGTAGGGTAAGGAGGTCGATCCCAAGGGACGGTGATTATGGTTCTAAGGCGGTTTAATCAAGTTCTAGTTTAGTTCTAGCAAATAGCAAGTTGAAAAGGATTAATGATAAACTAGACTAACAAGAAGGCAAGGATGCGATGTAAAACAATAATTAAAAGGAACTAGGGTGGATGGGTTCATTAATGCAAGTATAGGTCAATTATGGTGGGGGTTAGGACTAGTCTAAAGATGAGTCTAAACATGTCTCCACCTCTCGGTGTAAGACGGATTAAAAGACAAGCCTCCACCTCTCGATGCGAGACGAGCCCTAGTCTAAGGTTCGATTGGGTTCTCGCCCTAACCTCCCCCTAAACATCCAACACACACACAACAACAATACAAGTCTAAGCTCTCGCTCAAACTAGCAATAAAACATGAGAAAAACTCAAATTACTCATTCAAGCATTTCAACAAACACCTTGTGTGCACAAAACAAGTAGACTACCAAAAGACTTAATCTTTATGCCCAATTACCACAATCAACCATAAACTTACATTAAATCCTCCATCTTACCCTAGTCTAACACTACTCACTCATACTAATGAAGAAAAGCATTAAAGATGGATACTTTGATATGAAATAAACAAGAGAAGGCATATTCAACATGAAACTAAGTAAATAAACAAGAACAAGTAATTAAAAGACAATTAATGAAATAAAGATGAGAAATTGTACCAAACTTGTAAGAAAGATTGAAACTTGGATTAATAATCAAATAAGAGTCTCCTCTTGTCTTCAAATTACAACCCAAATCTTCACTAGTAACTAAGAGAGAGACTAAATCTAACAATAACTAACTAGGAAATTGAGTAATTATCACTAATTAAGAGAGATTAGAGTACTAATTAGGGAGATATTCCTTATTAATTACTAGGGTTCTTGTGTCTAGGGTTGTGTGTCTAGGGTGAATTAGGAGGGGGTATTTATAGGTTGGTAGGATTAGGGGTCAAAAGAAGAAAAGAAGGAAAAAAATCTGATTTGCGGACAAGGGGGCCCAGCCGGCCGGACCGGCTGCCGGTGGTCTGGACCGGCTGGCTCCCTCTGTCCATCCTCCGTCTTCATTTCTCTTCCTCTCATCAAGTGACGCCCCAGCCGGTCGGACCGGCTGCCGGTGGCCATGACCGGCTGGAGGTGGCTGCCAAATACTCCGTCTTCTTCACAATATGCGTGACCCAGCCGGTCCGGCCGGCTGCCGGTTGGTCTGACCGGCTGGAGTGGCCTGCTACTCTTCCTCTTTTCTCGGCTCTTTCTTGGGGGATTTGGGTGGCCAGGCCGGTGGGCCGGCTGCCGGTTGGTCCGACCGGCTGACACCCATTTCCGTCTTCCTCCTCCTTCTTTTCTTTTCTTCTTCTTTGTGTCTAGTTATTGTGACGGTTTTTGAGTTCTCATCCCGTCTCGTCTTTGTCTTGGCATATTTCCTATAAAATGAGACGGATTTAAGTAATATGAGAGTACACGGGATAAAGGCCAAAATACGATAAAACCGACGCTAAACTAAGCTAATTACGCTAAAACATAAGATAATAAAGAGGGGAAACGATCTAAAATAATCGTATATCAAACCTCCCCACACTTAAACATTACTCGTCCCCGAGTAAGTAAGTGAGCAAAAACACGACCCTTATTTGAATAGGCTAAACTAAGCTACTAAAATCCGATGAAAGGCAATTAACGGGCCTTCTCCGTCCCTTCAACTCACAACGAAATACAATGAGGTATGTACTCCCTTGCAAGGCAAGTGGGGGCTTGCGGAAAATTTGCGATGCATCCAAATGATAAGCATGTAGGGCCATGACAAGAATGCATCTAACAAAAGAATAATCACACGCCTCATCCATGTGACGAAAATATCTATGAGGAAGACCGTCTAAATAAATGCATGATCCTTATAAGCCACTAGTATCATAAAGCATGGGAAAGTGTTCGCCTCTTAGCAGTGCAAGACTAATGAAAATTTCGAGTCCCGTCTACTATTAGCTTGGTCCAGAGCGATAAAATGGAATATGGAAATGAGATCCCCGTGACGTTATTAAACACAATAGCATAAGGAATTCACGTCTCTCAACTAAATGAGACACAAGGGTCGTCCCGTCTCACTATGCAACTCAAGGGTAAATGATCCAAGAAAGGTTAAAGGAAAAAAAGATTTGAGTCTTATTGCTTGGAAATTTTTTTCATTTCTACAATTTTTTTTCGTCTTTTGGTTTTCTTTTTCTTTCTTTTTGAGTTGCATTTTTGATTTGCAATTTTTGACATTATAGCACACGGTTTTCGTCAAGGACACGCGGTCGGAACCAACAATATAGGGGTATCCCCACCGTAGTGGCATCGAGCGGGACCCTAGATGTGGGCCCACTAGAATCCCCAGAAGTTCCGTTTTGTATTTCCTTGACGAAAACAAGAAAACAAGATATTTGACTCAATATTTTTGGCTTGTTTGCGTTGTTTCCTTTTTGTGAGTAAAAGTGAAAGAACAATGAATCAAGGTTGGTTGCATAGTAGGACGGTCACCTAAGAATTCTTTCAACTAACGGAATATTCACATCAATTGGGGTTGTCGAGGTGGAATAAGCGCAAACTCATGACTCGGCATTAGTAGACGGGTCAAAACTCATTAGAAATAAACAACCTAGGGCGTTTAAAATTCCACGATTAAGATGAACACTTTATGAATGGAAAAGTAGCTAGAAGGGATTATGCACATTCAACAAATTTTCCAAATAGACAAATTATAAAACCAATTTTCTAAATGCAACTATATGCCATGATGCAATCTATATATACAACCTAAATGCACATGCTCTAACCGACTACATGACACACAAGCTAGTGCTATCTCCTAACAACACACAAGTGGCACACATGCCAATCAACAAAATCCACAACATCGTCATCAACACATCCCGTCCTCCTCAAACAACAAGTAAGAAGAAAAAGAGATAAGGGAGAAGAGAATAGGAAATATCTCACCATAGCGTCTTCATTTTCCCTATTTCGTGCTTCTTATGATGTGGGGTGCACCTATAGATTGAGATAAGAGGAAGCACACAACAATTTATACAAAATAAACTAATTTTTAGGATTTTTTCAAATTTTTCAAATGTTTTTTAAATTTTTGAATTTTTCAAAATTAATCTATATACACTAATCTCCTCCCCACACTTAAATTGGACATTGTCCTCAATGGTCCACAAGCTAGGAGGGGAAGAGCAAGCTAAATTCAAAAACATGTTTTTGAGTTTTTCAATAGCAAGAAAATGTAAATGACAATGCAAAAAGTGAAATAAATCTAAAATAAATGCAAGCTAACTACATGGATGCAAGTTTGTTTATTGATATGAGAAGAGAGCTAATTTGAATTAACTCGCATTTGGATGCTTAGGGGAAAACTTTGGATTCAAGGAAATTTTATTTGGATTTTCAAAGTAGGGTAAGGGACAATGTTCAACTCATGAATGCCTAAGAATGAATAAAATTCATCAAAATGCATATGCTCAAGGGAGTGAAGTGGTCCACTTACTCATGCCCACAAGGGAAGCTTGTCAATTTTGCCACCGCTTTGCATCATCGTTGCTCAAGGCCCGGAGCAACTTGTCAAATTCTTGAGCAAACCCCATAAATAAGCACAAGTAAACGACAAAGGGACTCAAAGAATTATACACCGGTAAACTCAACCCAAGCTCAATCGACTCTTCACCGTCTTCTTCGTGGTACAAAGTAGGAGATGTTGGTAAAATATAGCTAGACTCACATGGCAACTCTCCACACCCCTTGGTAATCTTGGGTGGCTTATCGTGGTAGACGGGAGGGGTAAAGAGTGTGAAAACACTCACCCTCTCAAGAGGATCAAGTGGCAAGGGCATACAAGGCTTCAAAGTGGTAGGTGAAGGAGGAAGCAAGACCTCAACTTCACCGTTTTCTTCATCAAGGAGCGATTTTCCCAAGTAGTTTTCTCTCATAGCTTCCTCAATCTTATCAATTTGGCTCTCCCAGCTAGAGGAGGAGTCAAGAAGTCAAGGATCACTTTCTGGAGAGTTTAAATCAAATGAAATTGGAGAATTCAAAAATGCTTCAATTTCATCGTCAATAAGACCATCTATCTCGTTCTCCCTAGAGCTCTCCAAAGCTATAACACCAAACAAGTCATCACTCTCATCACTCTCCTCTTTTCTCCTATCATCAACAATGTCTTCAACGACATTCACAGAATAAGCACTTTCAAACATCGGCTTGGACAAGATATCCGTCAAGGAAAACTCAATTGCATTGCCTCCAACATTGAAAGATAGTCGCCCGTTCTTCACATCGATCATGACTCCCCCGGTTGCCATGAAAGGTCTTCCGAGGATTATTGGAGTTTGTTGATCCTCCGGAATATCTAATACCACGAAGTCTGCCGGTATGTAGAAATTCCCTACCTTTACCGGTACATCCTCTATTACACCCCTTGGATATTGGACCGATCGATCGGCAAGTTGCAATGCCATGGAGGTAGGAATCATGTCTTGTAAGCCGAGTTTCTTAGCAATAGAAAGTGGCAAGATGCTAACACTTGCACCCAAATCACACAATGCTCTTTCAATGTTCACATTGCCAACCATGCATGGAATTGAAAAGCTACTCGGATCTTGTAACTTCTTTGGCATATGGTTAAGCAACACCGCGCTACATTCTCTCGTCAAGGCTACAAGCCCATCATTGGTTATGCTCCTCTTCTTAGTCAACACCTCCTTAAGAAATTTGGTGTAAAGTGGCATATGGCTCGCCACCTCGGTGAAAGGTGATGAGGCTTCAAGCTTCTTTAGCATTCCCACAAACTTTGCAAATTTCTTCTCTTTACTCACGACCTTGGGCCGGTTGGGAAAAGGTAAAGGAGGTGTGTAATCTTGGGTCACATTTGGAGGAGGTTGGGTGGTTTCATCTTCACTAGGGTAATGGTCTTCCACCATCTTACCCTTCAACTTTCTCTTTTCATTGGAGCTCATGGGGTTTTGAGGATTTTTTAACTTGTTCTCTCCCACCAAAGTGATGGCATGTAATTGTTGGTGATGTGGTGGGGCATCCTTAGGGTGGGAGCCTTGGATTGGTAGAACATGTTCCCCTTTTTGAACGGTAATGGGTTCTTGGTTGGCTAAGTAGGAATCAAAATTTCTTTGTTGAGCTTGAACATTAGAAATGTCGGATCTCAAGAGCTTGATCATTTGTTCCGTATTTGCCTCACGTTGCACGACCCTATTCTCCATACCCTTCAAAATTTGTTCAATGGAAGAGTTGGATTGTTCATTAGAGGGGGGTGGTTGTTGGAAAGTTTGTTGATTTTGAGGATTGTGATTGTTGTGTTGATTTCGGTTGTTATTGTTTCTTTGGTCTCTAAATGGAGGAGGGACATAAGATTGGTTGCTTTGATGCGAAAATCTCCTAGAGTCGGAATTTTGGCCTTGGTTATTGTTGTTGTAAGACCTTGGATAGTGGGGTTTAGGTGGTGGTTGGTATTGAGAAGCTTGATATTTGGGGTCCAAGGGTTGACCCTCATAGGAAATCCTCGGGTCTTGATTGGGAAAAGCTCGGTAGAAGGTTTCATGGCGTTGATAGGAATACCTTGGTTGATCTTGCAAAGAATAGCAATCTTGTTGAACACGGTCATCTTTTGGAAAGGATGGGCACAAGTCATATGTGTGGCCGACACCACCACATGTGTCACAAATAGGTTGTTGAGAATAGGTCCTTGGAGAAGACCTTGGTTGCTCAAGGTAGTAGACCCTAGCATGGCTAGGTCTTTCCCCTTGGATATGATGGATTTGACCCTTGCCTCTCTCCAACCCCAAATTATCAAACTTCTTGGATAGCTCATCCAACTTGAGTTTTGTCTCCAACTCAAGCCTACTAGGCCCTTCACTCTTACCCTCGCTCTCTCTCGAACCATAGCTATTCTCCATCTCGGAGATGTTTTGAATCATCTCCGTGATTTCGGCGTTGTTCATTTTATCGAAATTTCCCCCGGAGGCCGCCACTATCATGTCTCGAAATCTTTGTTCTAGAGTTTGAAAGAAGATTTGAGTAGTCAACCATTTCGGGATACCATGGTGAGGGCAAGAGGTTAGAAGATCTTGAAACCTCTCCCAAGCTTCACTCAATGTCTCATATCCTTTTTGTTTGAAAGTTTGTATCTCATGTCGTATTCTTGCGGTTTTTGAGGGGGGTAGAACTTGGTGATGAAGGCTTTTGAGAGACTAGCCCAAGTGGTGAAAGTTCCGGGTTCATGGGAATTTAACCATTTCTTTGCATTTTCCTTCAAGGAGAAAGGAAATAGCATGAGCAAGATTTGGTCTTCGGTGATCTCGTTCCTCTTGATTGTTCCCACCTTCTCCTTAAAGCCTACCAAGTGCTCATGAGCATCTTCATTTTTCAACCCATGAAAGATGTCTTGTTTAATGAATGAAATGACATGATGACGGAGTTCAAAAGTGTTGGGAGCGATGGCTCCGTAGTTGATAGCCGAGCAAGACCGATCGGGGGCCGGCCTATTGTAGTAGCCCATGGGTTGGTCCGCCATTTCTTGTATGAAAGGGTTGTATGTTTGTGAAATGGGTGAAATTGGGGAATTTGGTGAGTGGGTGTTGTTTGAATTTTGGGAAAAAGTGGGTGAATTTATGGGTGATGTGTTTATTGGAATGTTTGTGGGTATGGTGAGGGGTGGTAAAGTGGGAGGTGGTGTTTGTGAAGTTGAAGTCTCAATTGTGGGAGGTGGAGTATTTGTGGAGGTAAGAATGGGTGGTGATCTTCTTAAGGAAGCAAGTGCTTGTCTTCTTCTTGCCCGGAAAGTCTTCTCAATCTCTCGATCAAGCGGGAAAAGAGGTCCGATGAAACACCTACTCATGCACTCAAAGAAAGATCAAATAGTCCTAATGCAAATAGATGCACAAGAACAAATGGAAAATCAAACAAATAAAAGTGAACTAAGCCTAAAATCAATTAAACTATCTTATCCAATATCGCCGTCCCCGGCAACGGCGCCATTTTGATGCGAGGTTAGTCGCCCTCCCTCGATCAAACAAATACTTATAAGACTCAATACCAAACTAATTCATGTAGTAGGGTAAGGAGGTCGATCCCAAGGGACGATGATTACGGTTCTAAGGCGGTTTAATCAAGTTCTAGTTTAGTTCTAGCAAATAGCAAGTTGAAGAGGATTAACGATAAACTAGACTAACAAGAAGGCAAAGATGCGATGTAAAACAATAATTAAAAGGAACTAGGGTGGATGGGTTCATTAATGCAAGTATAGGTCAATTATGGTGGGGGTTAGGACTAGTCTAAAGGTGAGTCTAAACATGTCTCCACCTCTCGGTGTAAGACGGATTAAAGGGCAAGCCTCCACCTCTCGATGCGAGACAAGCCCTAGTCTAAGGTTCGATTGGGTTCTCGCCGTAACCTCCCCCTAAACATCCAACACACACACAAAAACAATACAAGTCTAAGCTCTCGCTCAAACTAGCAATAAAACATGAGAAAGACTCAAATTACTCATTCAAGCATTTCAACAAACAACTTGTGTGCACAAAACAAGTAGACTAC
>JAIUZE010012777.1:0-13256 GCA_022085475.1 Heliosperma pusillum | reverse complement strand
GAGATTTGATATAGTGTCAGTTCACCCCACATTTTCACCCCTTTTCATCTCGTTTTTTTTGCCTTTAACGCTCCCTAGGAGCGTTTCTACGTGTTTTACCTTCTTCTAGCATATTTCTTGCTTTTATCGTGCTTTTGTAGGTAAACCGTCAATTGGGGCGATTTCTACCTACTTTTGATCAACAAAGAAGAAGGTGAATCATTCGGAGGACCCACGACACACCTTGGGGGCCCCACATACCCTTGGGGGCCCTACTCGACGCGCCAAAGCCCTCCCGAGTCAAGGCAAGCGAAACCGAGAAGGAAACAACAAAGTCAAGCGAAGGAAGAAGGAGGATGAGCATCTCACGGTCGTGAAATGCATCTCACGGTCGTGAGATGCTTCGCCAAAAAGGAAGAAAATCGTGGGTTTGATCTCACGACCGTGAAACCCCATTTCACGGTCGTGAAACCTATGTCACGGTCGTGAAATGAACTTCACGGTCGTGACTTATCAGTGAAACATGACCTTGCTCTGCCAATTCCTTCACGACCGTGAAATGGAGTTTCACGGTCGTGAGACGTCTTTCACGACCGTGAAACCCATTTCACGGTCGTGACTTTGTCAGTCCATGAAGCTTCTCGAGGCCCATCTTTCCTTCATTTTGTAAACTTATATATAGACCCTCTTATGTAATTAAAGGGCACGAAACCCTAGATCTGAAACTTTCATATAATTAGTATTTAATCTTGTATTAATCTTTCTTAATTAAGCAAATTAGTCGGTTAATTAGTGATTTCGACTTGGTTTAGTGTATGAACTTGGGTTATATCCAAAGATTTGTGACGAAATCTTGGTATTTATATCAAAGTTCTAATCTTTCTCCAAGTTGGTATAATTTCTCTACTTAATCTTGCTTTTAATTAAGTTTTCGTTTCAATTATTGTTATCTACTTATTGTTAATTAGGAAATGTTTAATGTTGTTGTTGTTTCCTTATGCAATCTTTAGTGAATGTTAATTTCCCTTTGAATATGAGTGAGTAGTGTTTATCTAGGATTAGTGGGGGATAATGGGTTTTAATGAGGGTTAATCTTTGTTAGTCGGGTTTAAATTGTTGATTAATTGTCTTTCTTCCAACTTTTGCATACTATATGTTTGATGAAATGCTTGTTTGACAATCTTGCATGATTCATGTTTATCGTACATTTCCGTAAGATCGATAGCCTCGGAATATGTTAGGATTTGCATATAGTTGGTGTATCGACCGTGTGTACGCGAGAGCTAGCTTGGTTTGGTATATGGGAGGGATTGTAAGTTCGAGAGTCTCAATCCACCGCGCCCAAGTTTGACTACCCATCAACTATGAACCCGACTCACTAGAACCCGAATTACCCATTTGAACCCATCAATCCTAGACCTTCCTTTTATTGATTCTTACTTGATTATCTTTCTCGTCTTAAACTTCTTTTGTCGTTTTTAATTGTTTTTAATTGTTGTTACCTTAGTTTAGTCAACAAACCCAAAACCCATAATTACTTGTGACTTGCAAGAGACTTTAGTAGACTTTAGATCATTTCTAAGCAACAACCGTCCCTGAGATCGACATCCCTACTTCACAACTATTTCTACTACATCAAGATGCTTTGTTTATTTTTCTACTCGATCGAGCTGTTGTTTTACTCGATCGAGGACTTCCCGTGCTGTTTCAATACTTATCGTCTGTTTTTACCGTATGCTTGTATAATATTATGTCGTTATGCTTATAGAATTAATTTTTTTAGCGTACATTCTTATTATATATCAATTATACATTAATTATATCTTATGTATCGATTAAAGGAGACCTCCGCATTATGACGCGTTGAAATTCACCACAGTGAATTCATCTCGTACGCGATAAGATCTCATAATGTATTTAAATTGGGCATTCACATTATGTTGATGTTCACCACAGTGGACTCAAATTATGCAGTGAATATCCGACTAAGCATCTAATGGGGTGAAATAACTCGTATTAAGGTTTTACCCACAGGTAACCTAACATTAAAGTAAAACACCCATTAAAGAGAGTATTATTGATTATGTAATTAAGCATGCGTAGGTTGTCCACAGATACTACACATTGCCTAATGAATGTTTATGAGTTACTCATTTAAGTTTCAAGTCTTAGTCATAATTGCTATTGTGTGATAAACTCAAAGCCTAATGTTATGAGCATTGTTCATAATGCAGTACCGTTGCAAAGCTTTCTCAATAACTGTGTCCAAGCAGTGCCACAACTTGATGGTACTAATTACTCTGAATGGAAGGAGCATCTCGAGTTCTATTTAGGTATTCTTGAATTTGATCAGGTGCTTACTGGAACAGCTCCTGCTGAACCAGCTGAAGATGCGAGTAAAGAAGTACTTGATGAGTATAACTGGTGGAAGAAATGTGACAGCTTTTGCTTAAAATTTTTACGACTTACCACTGCACAAAACATTAAGTCCTCCATTTCGGAGACAGGCTGTACTACAGCCAGTAAGTATATGGAAATCATTAAGGAACGCTTTCAGACTACCGATAAAGCGGTAGCTGGAAGACTTATGTCTGAACTTACCACTGCTAAGTATAATGAGAATGTTACCACCATGCAGCAACATGTGCTGCATATGACGAATCTGGCAGCTAAGTTGGGAAAATTGGGCATGAAAGTTGAGGATCCGTTCCTTGCCCAGTTTATAATCAACTCTCTGCCAGATAAGTTTGATGCTTTTCACCTTCATTACAACACCGTTAAAGAAATTTGGAGTGTTAATGAATTGACCAATAAACTGGTTCAAGAAGCAGCAAGAATCAAACAGAAAGATGAGGCTGATGTCTCAAGTAAGAATGGTGGTTTACCCCAGGCACATCATGTGCATCATGTAAGCGGAAATCTAAAGGTAAGTTTGGAAACAGGAAGGGCATTAAGCCAAGCCCTTCTGATAAACCGTCTGCATCTGGCGTTAAAGAAGGAAATTAAGAAGCAGGAAAGTTGTTTTTTCTGTAGAAAACCTGGGCACTTTCAGCAAGACTGCATAAAGCGTAAGAATTGGTTCGAAAAGAAGGGTAAGCCTTTGGCTTTAGTATGTTTCGAATCAAATTATGTTGAAGTTCCTTCTAACACTTGGTGGCTAGATACAGGCTCTAATGTACACATTTCGAATTCCTTGCAGGGATTCCTTATGACAAGAACCATAAATCCAAATGAGGCCTCCTTATACATGGGGAATAAAGAAAAAGCCTCAGTAGAAGCCATTGGAAGGTTTAGCTTGGAATTAAGCACTGGATTTAAGTTGATTTTGGAGGATACACTTTATGTTCCCTCCTTCGGACGCAATTTAATTTCAGTTTCTAAGTTAGATAATAATGGTTTTAAATTATGTTTTGGACAAGGTTGTTTCAGTATGTATCGAGACAATATTTTTGTTGGTTCTGGGATTTTAGAAAACGGATTATATCGTATTTATTTAGACAAATTGTTTTCAGAATCTCTTTGTGTTTCTCATAATGTTTCTCTGCATAATAATGTTGGTTCGAAACGTGGAAGATCTAATGAAAGTTCCTCCTTCTTGTGGCATAAACGTTTGGCCCATATTTCAAGAGAAAGAATGAACATATTGGTTAAAAACAATATGTTACCTTCTCTTGATTTTACGGATTTTGGGACGTGTGTGGAATGCATTAAAGGTAAGCAAACCAAACACACCAAGAAAGGGTCCACAAGAAGCACTGCGTTATTAGAAATTATACATACAGACATTTGTGGTCCTTTTGATGTTCCCTCCATGAGCGAAGAGAAATATTTCATCACATTTATCGATGATTATTCACGTTATTGTTACCTTTACCTTTTGCATGAAAAATCTCAATCAGTAAACGCCTTAGAGGTTTACATTAAGGAGGTGGAAAGGCAATTGGGAAAGAAAGTGAAAATCATAAGGTCAGATAGAGGTGGTGAATATTATGGCAAATATGATGAATCAGGACAACATCCTGGTCCTTTTGCAAAACTCCTTGAAAGTTTGGTTATTGTCCCTCAGTACACAACTCCTGGTTCTCCATGAATGAATGGTGTAGCTGAGAGGCGTAATCGAACCCTATTAGAGGCTGTAAGGACAATGATGAGTAGTACCAATTTACCCATGAAGTTGTGGATGCATGCCCTTATGACTGCTGTGTATGTTGGAAACCGGGTTCCCAGTAAGGCAGTTTCAAAGACACCATTTGAACTGTGGAAAGGGTGGAAACCAAGTCTTCAACATTTGCATGTATGGGGATGCCCAACAGAGGCACGCATTTATAATCCACATGAAAGGAAACTCGATCAAAGAACCATTAGTGGGTTCTTTATCGGCTATCCAGAAAAGTCTAAAGGGTATAGGTTTTACTGTCATACACACAAAACAAGAATTGTGGAAACCGGAAATGCCAAATTCCTTGAGAATGGCGAAGTTAGTGGGAGTGATCAGGTAAGGGATGTCATAGTCAATGAAGTTAGGGTGGCAATTCCAGCTTCTCTGCCCCCAATTTCAATTGATGAAGTTCCACATAATGATAATGTTGACCCAGTCAATATTGTGGAACCTAACGTTGATGACCCTCCACTCCCGAATGATAACATTGCCACTGAAGTTGTTGATACAGCCCCTGAAATAGTATTAAGAAGGTACACAAGACCTAGAAAGCCAACTACTTCAGATGACTATGTGTATCTACAACAATGTGAATTTGACATTAGTATTGATAATGATCCGGTTACGTTTTCACAAGCTATGAATTGTAATGATTCCGATAAATGGATTAATGCCATGAAAGAAGAGATGGAGTCTATGGCTAAGAATGAGGTATGGGAGTTGGTCAATTTACCAGTAGGTCATAAGGCTGTCGGCTGCAAGTGGGTCTTTAAGACCAAGCGCGACTCCTCGGGTAATATTGAACGACATAAAGCCAGACTAGTAGCTAAAGGCTTTAATCAGAAAGAAGGCATTGATTATAATGAAACCTTCTCTCCAGTTTCTAAGAAGGATTCATTACGGATCATTTTAGCGTTTGTAGCTCATTTTGATTTAGAGCTACATCAAATGGATGTGAAAACGGCATTCTTGAATGGGAGTTTGGAAGAAGAAGTCTACATGGCTCAGCCTGAAGGCTTCATTATTGATGGCAAAGAGGACAAAGTTTGTATATTAAAGAAGTCCATTTATGGACTTAAGCAAGCTTCTCGACAATGGTATATTAAGTTCCATAATACCATTACCTCCTTTGGGTTTCAAGAAAACACTGTTGATCAGTGTATATACCTAAAGATCAGTGGGAGTAAGTTTGCATTTTTGGTCTTATATGTCGATGACATACTTATTTCAAGCAGTGATTTGGGACTATTACGTCAAACTAAAGATTTCCTATCAAGCAACTTTGAGATGAAAGATATGGGAGAGGCGTCCTATGTGATCGGGGTGGAAATATCTCGAGACAGATCACAAAGGACATTAGGGGTGTCTCAGAAAGCCTATATCAGTAAAGTTTTAGAAAGATTTAACATGGTAAAATGTAATCCCAATGATGTTCCTATTCAGAAAGGGGATAAGTTCAGCTTAAGTATGTGTCCTACGACTGAGCTAGAACGAAATACCATGAAAAACTTTCCTTATGCATCTCTGGTTGGAAGCTTAATGTATGCGCAGGTCTGTACAAGACCTGACATAAGGTTTGCAGTAGGTATGTTGGGTCGATATCAGTCCAATCCTGGAATGGGTCATTGGAGTGCGGCTAAGAAGGTTTTAAGGTACTTGAAGGGAACAAGGGATAAAATGCTCACTTATAGACATACTGATCAGCTCGAGGTTCTTGGATATGCTGACTCAGATTTTGGAGGATGCGTGGACTCAAGGAAAAGCACCTTTGGTTATGTGTTTGTTTTAGCTGGGGGAGCAATCTCCTGGAAAAGTGCTAAACAAACAATTATTGCCTCGTCCACTATGGAAGCTGAGTTTGTAGCGTGCTTTGAGGCTACTATTCAAGCTTTATGGTTGCGGAATTTTCTCTCAGGGCTTAGCATTATGAATTCTGTTGCAAGGCCGTTGAGGATTTATTGTGATAATGCCGCAGCTGTCTTCTTTTCGAAGAATGACAAGTATTCTAAAGGAATAAAGCACATGGAAATGAAATACTTGTCAGTTAAGGAGGAAGTTCGGAAAAACACTGTGTCAATTGAGCACATTATGACTAGTGTTAATATAGCAGATCCTTTAACTAAGGGATTACCTCCAAAGACATTTATGAAGCATGCTATTGATATTGGTCTGGAGGATAATCATTAAGGCTTTTTCGTTTATGTTTGGATCATGCTAGTGCTTTGTAATAATGACACTTATGTTTTGATTAATCGATTTATGTTTTATTATGATGATGAATTCCGAACACTTTTCTGTATCGTATTATTGTTATTGTATACATTATTGTTGCACGATTAACAGAATTAGTCCTTTTCCTCAAGGACATTATTTGGGGATTATGTTTGCTCCTTGTACAGACTGATTATTTTAAGTGATTGGTCCGTAGTACATGGAAGGACCACTTCTCTTTTATAGTAGTGTCTCCGCCATGACTCAACCAGTTGTTCAGGGATGATCAGGGTAATTAAGATAAACCCATTATGTATTCATTTAACCGTCTACGCGCCTTATGTTACAATTAAGAGTGACATTATGTTTTAATTAGTAATATGGTCCAAGTGGGAGAATGTAAGAATTATTATTATATTAATATTTAATTCTCTATTGTGTGGACCTAATTACTGATATTAGTTGCCTTAATTAAATAATGGTTAAATATATTGTTTCGGGTTTTTATTAGGAGTCCTAGTTTAAGTAGATTATGGTTAATAGTTACAGGCTATTAACATAACTGACTACTTATTCCATAAAGCCCCTCCTGCCACCTCTATATATAAGTACACCTGTTTGTGTTTTAACCTAATTCATTCATATCAGCAACACACAGAAAGAAAGTGAATTAGAGAATAAGGAAGGTAGGAGAAGGCAAAGCAATAAGGGTTTATTCTTTATCTTTCTCAAGTAACTTTATTATCAGATCTGATGGCTGCACCATGTAAGTTCAGTTAATTATTGCCTCTTAATTAATCAAGATCCTAATAATTTATGTTTACACAGCTCACGATCTACCCCATGAATCACTAGAGAAGAAAATCGTGAGTTGTAGTTTGTAGTAAAAAAACGCTTGTAGCCTTCATGTTCTTTTCACCTGGTAATACGTCAAAAACACAATCAAAAATTTGATCTTTAAGTAATACGAGTAACATTTTCAAATGTGATAGAGTGTAAACTATAAATATTAAAATAGACATAATTTTGCAAAAACTACTTTATTATGCTTATAAAAAAAATTCTGTGAAATTTTAGCAATATTACACTTTTTGTTACCATAATGGTAAATATCTGAAAGATTAAGCCATCGCAGTAAAATTGTTGATGCCTCGAGTATTCATCTTGTATGACAAATTCTTTTATTTTCTACCTTAATACATCCAACAACAGTTTACAGATTAGCATTCCTCATCTAAATACACTTGCCTCTACCCATGCAGAGTGCTCGGCCAGTAGAGTCAGCCAATGTGGGAACATATACTTGCTGATGGTTAAATGTGCCTGTTGCGCCCACGCTGCTGCTCGTTAACAGTCCATGGGTTTGCCCACCTGACTGGGAAACATGAAGAATCGAGGAGGATGTCAGTAAGTTGTCAGTGGTGGCTGTCGCGTCAAAATCAGCCAAATAATTATCAGTCGTGGTTCCATTTAGTCATAAGATGGCTTCTGGCATTCCTACGTTGTTACCCATAAAAATCTGTCTAGCTAAATCGTATCTATGAAGATCATTTGGAGACCCTCTCAGTTCCAGCACGAATGGTTTCTGCTCATTTTGATTATCTGCCTTCATTTCTTCTAACAACGATTTGCTGGTGTCGATACCTGTCCGTATGCACACCCACATTAGTAGTTTAGTATCATCAACACATTTATGCTCATATTACTTACTATTATTATTATCGCACGACTTACCAGCGAGATATCCTCCGTGGACATACCCACTGAACCTCTCACTTGTATGCTCTCCTGTAAAGAAGATGTTTCCTATCGGCGCCTGAACCAAAGCTGACAATTAGTAACAGGTACTTCATTAAGTAAAAACTGAAACTAACTAATTTCTGACAAAATTACCTTGATGTCACGAACTAGTTGATTATTGGAAATAATAGGGTAATTGCTGTAGCTGCCCCTTTGAAACCGATTATTCCACCAGCGTGGCACAAGTATATCAGTTGCATCAGGTATGTTGCCACCAAACATGTCCCTCAGAACTTCCATTGCTTCTCCGAGAGTCTCTTCGTCAGTTTGCGCCTCAACACGTTTAGACTCGTCGTTTGTCAACGTTACCACAAGAATATTTGAACCTGGATATGCATTCTCCATATGCTGAGGACATACATGATACACCCACGTAGGTACTGTCAGCTTTTTAGTTAATAAATACTCCATAGTCATTAACATCATGAAATACAGTACATATTAAATAAAGGTCAATATATCATGAAGGATTAAAAGTTGTGTGTCATATATGTACAATAAGTTTTCAAATAGAAATCAACATTACAATTGCACGAAAAGGGTTTCTTGAGCGTAACCTAATTACTTCAAAATCAGGCCGTAATTAATGGCTTAGCACTTCCAACACAAACAGCCAGGGACTAGTTTTTAATTAACATTTTCCGCTGCAAGTCAGTTTACTGATTTCTTTAGAAGATACGAGTTGCTCTCTGATCCACGAGAAATAAGGTATCAAGAAGCGCACGATTAAAAAAATTCCATTAGCAGATCCGCTCCATCCTTTTACATGGCATTTGAAGACATAAAGAACATAAAGTTCATCAAAAGACCCTACCATGTTAATCAGTTGTGAATTTTAAGATATTGGATTGTAAGGGGAAAAAGAAGAATGAAGAATGCTGCGCGCACCAAGATGCCGCTTTATGACTAGATTAAATAAAGCCGGTATGCCGCAATTTCAGAAAAGAACAGTGGTAATCATAAAATAAAAAGTTTACATATAACATCAACACAGACCTGCCAGAATGTATAGTAGCCTCTCCGCTCATGGGCATATATGAAGAACTCTTTCCCCTCTCCTGATGGCCAAAACTTGTATGGAAACTTAACGAAGATTTTAGTGTATACCATCACATCACATTTATCAATGGCTTCTTTCTTCCACCTCTGTTTGATACGATAAAAAAAAGAGTATTGCATCAAAAACCGTGAACAACGTTTAGATATCTATGTCACACGATTTGTTTGTCCGAATGGAAACAGTACTACCAGCATCAAAGCTCAGTTCCCTACACGCTCTCATTTTTATTATCAGAAACAAACTTTTAGTGTGTCATAATGTCATACACAATATTATATAAGATAATTGTAACCATCCCAAAGATTAGGGGGCCATAGAAAAACCAACATTGCCTTCATGTTTTCCAACACGATAACGTACGCCTTTTTTCAGTGGACCAGTTCAGTTCTACAACAATCGTTAGTAGTGCCCACTGAAAATCTTTTAGATGGTAAATCCATTGCACTATGATTATTATAGATTTGTTATGGAGTATTTGACCGATGAATGATTGCTGGGATAGCCATGAAGTTTTATAGGTTAATATTTAGTTAGTCTTCAGCAGATTCCTAAGAAACTTTGTGCTGCAACTTGCAAATATTATACAGTGGCCAGGAAAGCGGAAACATCTTTCCGACTGTCCATGACTTCTGTCATCATCCGCGGATTCTGACTATTGTATTGCTATCTATCAAGCCCCAGTCAGCTCCGTAAAAGATACCGAGACAAAGTTTAATGCTATATATACACTGAATTACACATTGGCAGACATGAATTTGTTACAGAAACAGTATCGAATAAAAAACCATATCGTCTGTTAATGGATGTGAGCTGCATAGATGACGGCCTTACAGAGTCACAGTCTATATTTATATACTCAGTTTCATGGACGCCAAACATATTTAATTGACAGGCAATAAATTAATTCCATACAGTCGAAAATTGATATAAAAATAGATCGACATGTACCGGCAAAGCTGGGTGGAAGGAAATCAGTCTGCTTTGGAGAACACCAATACTAACAGACAAAATTAAGTGATTAGCCTCGTAGGTGGAACCATCTTCGGTTTTTACGGTAACGCTGTTTCTCGAGTGCTGTATTTCCCGTACAACCTGCCCAAAATCCAGATCTATTAATAATTGAGAACCTACATAGACTGCTAAGGTAATCAAACAAGATATACAAAGTCAACACTAGTCCCCTACCATGTAAATCATTGATTCATGATCACACATTGAGCACAGACAGCAATACTGCACATAATTGTCAGCAAATTGCCTTTAAAAAAACTGTCTTATCATTTCATTACAGCTGAGATAAAGACCCTACAATTAGTAAGTGGAAGCTTTTCTAAGATATATAACTCAAACGAGTTGATCTCTCTTCAGACTGGGCAATTTTTAGTATGTACCAATAAGACGGGATTTTGTACCCGGTTTACATCTAAATGTAACTACGTTTGGAAAACAAGTTATCATTAGCTATAACAATACCTGAATTACATTTAACAATAAAAATGGGTACAAAACCCGTCTTAAGGTTCAGACCAAAAAAGTTGGTCTGAAACAAGAATTAATGAACTCGGGATTACCTAGAATGTATTAATAGTCTATATCATGAGCATCTCCTGTTCCCTCAGTCACCTTCTAAAGTATTAGTGTTATACTAAAAGCGACTGCCAACTACTCGTACGAAATATTAGGGAGTGGTTAATTATGAAACAATCAAAGTGTTTTATTTGTCTTGGTACAGAATTTCAGTCATTCAGTCCGTTATCGTGAGGGTAGCGGACTAGCAGGGACCAGAGAAGATCTCTTGTAAGGCGGTTTTACAATACACTTAATGTAAAACCGCATTCTAAGTATCAGCTAACCGCCCGTACATGGGTAGTTAAGTAAATAAGAACCAGTTTTACAATAATACTTGTGTAAAACGATTTTACACAAGTATTTTTGCAGGGACCAACGGTCAGCTATGAAAAATATGAACTTTATAAATATTCGGTTTTTCTGTTAGTTACGCTATTACATTTCTAATTCGCCCTTTAAAAACTTTACTGTAACCTTATTGTGTATGGGTTTCCAGTGCTTTGATACCTCACTAAAGGAGGGCGCAAGTAATCATGCCTATATATGTAGTTTTACACTTTTACTCTTTGCTCAATCTTTTCATCTAAACAATGCATTCCTTTTCTTGGACCTACCAAAGAAATAACAGAGAAGCGCTTTCAAGATCAAAATCATGACGATTCGTTACTGTAAGATTAGGGATCACGACAGTGCGTAGGTCAAACAATGCTACTGTATGTTTTATTGGGTCATCAAATTGAAAAAAGGTGATCGGTTTCAACGTCTAGTTTTGATGTGGGCATTTGCTAATGTGCATAAAGTTGATAGCCAAGACATCACCAAGTAAATAACTACTGAAAAAGTAAGTACTCTTAATTTATGTTCACATATCAAATCAAAACTTCCAACCATGCACCAGGTAAAGGGAAAACTGCAGATATCTTAGCTGTGTGTAGATGTTCAGCAATGTACCTTAATCGACGACGTTAGACAAAGCCAAGTGGTCATTTCAACTCTTACCATGGAGTAAAACATAATTGCGATTATCAGTAATCAACGACATAATTATAGTATTTCTGTTACAGTACAATTCACTCCAATTTCCTTCTGTTTCTCACCAAATTATGTAGTTAGTCCAATTGAGAAAGACGACTACTCAACTCTTATCGAGCTCCAATTCAAAATCAAAAGCAATAAACAAAATTATAATTTTAACAGGCCAGGGATAATCACATTTTTAGTCTTTACAACTACATAATGTTACGGCTCTGATACATCCGAAATAAAACCGAAGTACAGACCAATCAACTAAAACTAACGCTAACACAAGAAGATAACTACGCGGGAATTAAGAAGTATGCTGGTGGAACAATGAATATAACACGAAATGAGGCCATCACAATCAAACAACTTCTAGTTTTGGCATTTTTTTTTTACAAAATTGACTAGCAGATATATAAATAGTAAGATGTAAGTTTATTAAGAATGGAAGTACCGTGTTGAGTTTGAGACGGTTGTCCAAAATTTCGCCATCACAAGTCAACAGAAACGTTTCAGCCATCTTGTGAAGCAAATACTCATACCCCCTTTCATCAGCCACCAGAAATTCCCTTTCTCCAAAATCAACATACGTTGATATCGGTTCCACCTCTGCAATTTCCCACTTCCTTACGTTACTCGTAATTAAATAACCTTGACAACAACGACAATGACGACAACAACAACAACAACAACAACAAAAACAACAAAAACAACAGCATATATCTAGTAGATAACATTTGTTGACCTACACAAGTACGAGCTTATAGGAGTTATTTCCCGTATTATTTTTAATCACGCTTCGTCCACTAAAAAAACAGGTCACTTAGCGACCAACAATTGGTCGCTAAATAGCAAAATTTGGTTGCCAAATGAAAAGAAAACCATTTTGCGACCAATTTTGGTTGCAGTATTTTCTTTGTCTAGGCGATTCCACTATAGTATCCTAAATCCTCGTCACATATTCCGAAGAAAACACTTAAACGAACTCTTTTAAAAAATGTACTAAACTGAACCGAACAAAAATCGTCAGCACGAAATATAGTAAATTAGATTATCCTTTAAAGGTCTTATCAATCAAGCAAAAAAGTGGCGTCTTAAAAAGCGAAAGGCTACGAGATCAATTTTGCCCAATTATTAGCAACATCGTTAATTAATCATTTAAACTAAATACATTTGAATTTCATAATAATAAAGGCGTATGCATATATAAATAAAAATAAAGGTGAAAACTGACCTGCCATTTCAAAATCATGGAGGATGAAATCAATTGCCAATTCAATTGGCGTTTTCGGTATACTGTTTCAATACAACAAATTACACCGTTACGTTACATCGTTATTGTCCTATTATCATCGGTTGATAGACGTAACAAAAATAAAGTTCATAAATTGAATCTACCACATGCATAATCGTCTAGTCATCCCGTCTTAATTATATTGCAAAGACCGCCTTGCAGTA
>JAIUZE010012771.1:0-37748 GCA_022085475.1 Heliosperma pusillum | reverse complement strand
CATGAACGCCACAGTCAGTGGGGAGTAACTCCGGGTTCTCCCAGCCATATCACCTTTAACGTACATATAAGGAAATACAAAAGTAAAATCATGCATATATAGATATCCATGTGAGTTACGATAAGAATATATAGGCAATCCAATATATAATGATAAGATCATATGGAAATCAAATCCGAAACCATCATGTTATTCAAAGACTCGGGGAAGACACTCTTAGGCAACCGAATACGCTCACTAGGGCTTGCATCTCACCGTTAGCGGTATAAGTTTGATAAAATTGAGACTCGACAAACAAACCATGCCAAGTCATGCGATGATCACAAAGAATCCAACATATTATCATCCATTCACGAACCCATACATTGACGGTGCCCAATCATGCAATGACCATGAATAATATCATGAAATCACACAATCAAAGACGACGGTGCCCAATCATGCAATGACCATGAATAATATCATGAAATCACGCATTCAAAGACGACGACACGACGACATCTCTCACGGTAAATGAAACGCACTAGCATCGTGTACATGGCAAGTATGATTAACATGCATCCACGAGATAAGCATTTCCCTGAACGCATACACGATGACATTTCGTATATGTAGACTAATTTCCTCCTGGTAGGACGACGATATAAATATCCGGTCCTAGTCTAAACCTGGCCAGACTCTCGGAATAAACGTGTTCCGATTCGACATGCGATAAACGTTTCGCATCCAAGACTCGGTCAATCATTGACGCCGAGTACCCCAAATTCGGTCAAAATTCATGAAAGAGGCGGAAAAGAGCTCAAGCCTCATAACAAGCAGTACGCTACATGCAAATAACACCACCTCGCAAGTTCACAACATTTGACGGTCGGGTCGATCAACGCATAGCGTTCAACTCCCAACAAAGTTGTCGTATGCCCACTAACACATGCATTTAAGCAGTAGGTTACCTCCTCGTTCCGACATTCCAGCCTTCAACATAAATTCAATCCTATCATTTCCAATTCTCATAATCCATTTCTAATAACTATCAACAATCAATATTCATCATCAACAATCATCAAATAACAACAATCATCATCCATAACATGATTCCTAAACTTAATAATCGTATTCTAATACGATTTCTAGCATATAAGCATGTAAAACACGTAAATGATATCGAGTAACCCTTCACCGTTACCTTTTCACGTCTTTAATCGATTCTAAACCTTCCTAGTCTCCACCTACATACAATTAGATAATAAAAGATGAATATCATTCACCTTGAGAAAAACGGATAATTTAAAAAGCGAGAAAGACGGTAATTTTATTACCAATACGGATAGAGGAAGGTAAGAGGGAAAGAATAAGACGAACTTACGAGAATTTCAACAAGAAACGAAGGAGATACGGTGATTCAAAGATGGATCAAAATTGGAGGCAAGGGTTTTTGATATTTGCTTAAGGAAGAAGTAAGGGTTTTGGTTTGTGTTGAATGAAATAGATTAAGGGAGTATGAGATATTTATGGGAAAAAGTCAACAAAAGTCAAACTCGCCTTAAGACGGGATTCTCATGGAATCTCGCGGAAATTCAAAATACGAACTCGGAAATTCTAAATTCGACTCGGAACATAAAATTCTAAATTAAAACTTAAATTTGCTGAAAGGTATCCGTAAAATATTTTCACTAGAAAAATAGGGTACATTTCCGGGTGTTACAGATTTCATCACATTGCTTTAGGACGTGATAGGGCACTAGAATAGGACTCCTTCCTATTCTTGTTCTTTAGCTATTCAATCAACGGATGAACTTTCTAAGCTCCAAGTGTAGAAGCACTCCTTTTGGATGCACCTTGACTATCCCACATCACCTTCCAACTTATATTACTAGATAATTGAGAAGGCTCCCTTAATGTATATGTATTACTACTATTAGCAATATTTCGAGTATTTATATGAGAACTTAGTAATAAAATAACTTGCTTGGTTTATTATTCTTAGAGTGATAGGTTGTGGTCATCTAATAAACATTAATGAATCAAATATATTGAGAACATGATCTCATGACGATGCATGGCGGCCGGCGGTATTGGATTTGGGAAGGAGACAAGCATGCTTGCTTTCTCCCTTACCCATATCACTAGGGTAGGCTTTAGTTGATTAGGGTATTAAATATGTCTGTACAATAAATCAAAAGAACATAATCACCCTAATCCCCAACCACCCCAAAACAGGTTCCATGTGGTAACATGATATCTCATTTTATCTTATGCATTTTGTCATTTGTCATATGTGTGATATATGACAAGATGTATGTAATTGAGCTTATAGAATTATATTTAACAAATAAATACAATCTTATAACAAATAGATTACACTTAACATTTTAAGTGAGAATTTATAATTACATGAGTGTAAAATGGTTTATATCATATATATATATATATATATATATATATATATATATATATATATATATATATATATATAGTTAATATAATTTACAACTTATTGTAATTACATTTATCCAATCACTCTTATCTCTAATGGTTCATAAAGATTATACAACTTTGGCAATATAACATTTAATTACCAATATGTATCTCATTTAATCATATTATAATAAGATATAATTCTCATACAAATTGAACTCATTCAATCCAAGGGATTAATTAATCTGTATCGTTATACAATTAATTAATTTTTTGATTTGGGAATCGTCCTTTACGTGTGATCTCAAGGGATCAACTGATCACCACCGTCATACGACAGTAACAACATACTCTAGTAAGCCAATCATTACCGATTAATGTGGATCAGTTGACTATAATGTTAATCACCCCTTTGTATTCTTGTTAATGAGATTTAATTAAATGATCCGACAACACCAAAATGTGTCGTGTTTAGTAGTGTTTATTAAGTCCGTTAAATGTACTTTTTAAGGGTCGTTAGCATCGTTTTATGCTAACCTTAGTCCTTGTAATTATGTTGTTATTTGGTAGTTTTAAATCAAATTTTAGAGTGAAGCACGAAAGTCAACAAAAGTCAAAGTCAAACCCGAGACCCGAGACCAAACCCGACAATTGGAGTGGGCTAGGAGCAAATTATCAATGCACGAAAAGCTAGTCCAAAGGGTTAATCGAAGTCAAGGCGAGACTAGCTTTCAAAGGGGTAAACGAAAGTCAAGGCGAGCAACCAAGAGTAAAAACTGGCAGACAAAAACGCTGCCAGCGTCACCAGAACGCTCCCGGCGTCCCACGACGCTCCCAGCGCCCGTGGGCGCTGCCAAGGGTATAAAAGAACCATATTTTGGAGAGAGGAGGGATACCATGCATTTCCATAACATTCCACAACAAAACACATTAGAATTCTCTAAATTTTTGGTTATTCATTTTGGCTTGTAACTTTGAGTTGAACTTTATTTTTGGGTTGTAATTCTTGATTATGAGTAGCTAATCTTCTATTTCTTAGTGTAATTGGAACAAGTTTTCCTCTTTTAGCATTGTAAGACTCTTTGAACCTCTTCTTCTTTAGTTAATACCATTTTCTCATGTTTATTTTCCATTGTTGAATGAATTATTGTTGAGACTAACCATCTTAGCAAGTTGTTTGTTTAATTAGTGCTTTGTCTAGATAATTTTGGTTATTTTGTCTTGATAGGTTTAGTGTCTATCCCAAAGGCTTGATAGAGGATGTACTAGTAGAGGTAGATAACCTTGTCTTCCTGGCGGACTTCTATGTTTTAGACATTGAGTGTAGTTCAAGTGCCACTCCCCTTCTCCTTGGTAGGCCATTCATGAAAACCTCTAAGACCAAAATTGATGTGTCAAACGGATGTATGACAATGGAGTTTGAGGGAAAGAGATTGACCTATAATATCTATGACTCTATGAGACACCCTAGTGATATTCAATCTTGTTTTTCTTAGATATTTTCGAGCCTTTGGTACATCAAATGTACAAGTTATGTGATAGGAACCCACTTGAGGTGACCCTAACTAACAATTTGGAAGAAGAGGGTTTGCGGTTTTTTTTGTCGGTTGATGTGCAGGAACATCTCAAGGACTTGGAGAAAGAAGAGCCACTAGACACTTATGAAGAACTCAATATCATCGAGGGGCTGAAAACAAGGGACTCCAGTGGAAAATGCTGGCAGCGCCCCACGACGCTGGGAGCGTCCCACGACGCTGCCAATTTCCCCCAGCGGTGGCAGCGTTTTGGTCTGGAGAACCTATCCGAGCTCTTTGCTTTGAGCATACCCCTCCACAAGCCTCTTCCCTCAATTGTGAAGCCCCCGAAGGTCGAGTTGAAGACTGTTCCAAGTCATCTAAAGTATATCTTCTTAGGGGACTGATACGTGTATTTTATATAGACTTTTTAGTCCATTTATGCACGCATTTCTATGTCATTTAGGTGATATTATGTCACTATATGCCCCTATTTGGCTACTTTGTACTTTCGTTACCATTTTGTAGGTACAAGCTGCGTAGTAGCGGATACCGAGCCAAAACAGTCCACTTTGCATGCATTTAGGAGAATGGAAGGAACAGAACAGAAGCTCTTGCATGGGAAATCGTGAAACCGCTCACAATCAAGTCCAAAGTCACGACCAACACTATATGCTAGGCCAGAGGACCTCGATCGACCATATATGTGGTCGATCGAGGGGAGTACTGATGAAGAAGACTCGATCGAGTGACTCTCTACTCGATCGAGAGGATTTGTTGCTAGAGAAGACCTCGATCGAGCTGTCATCTGCTCGATCGAGGGGTAGCTGTTGAAGAATTGGTCGATCGAGAGGATGAAGTCTTCGATCGAATGATATTCTCGAATAAAGGCCTCGATCGAAGGGGATTTTCCCTCAATCGAGTGAAATCTGTCACGGGCTTTAAGTCCGTAGATTAATTAGGTTAGAAGTCGTGTTATGCATTATATAAGACTCTTAGTTCGTCATTAAGGGAGAATGATCGACTAATTAGCAGACACTTATCATTCACCATTAGTTTCTGAACTTTCTTAATCTTTAAGTTTACATTCGGGTTTATTATCGACGCGGATTTGTTCTTTACGCCGGATTTGCTAAGATTGTAAACTCTTTTCTCTCCTTTATTCTTAATCTTTGTTCTAGTCTTAATTACCGTTTTACCTTTCTTAATTGCTGCGTTATTGTTCTTTATGCTTGTTAATTACGATTATATCATGTCTAATGTCATATATTCAATCGTCTTTATTGCTAGCATCATTAATAGTATGAGTACTAATTCCCTTATATGTTAGGATGAGGAAAACTGTAATAAAGGCATGATATGATAAAGTATATTAGTTAATCTTGAATATGAGAATCAATCTAAGCAATATAATTGAGGTTAGTCGAATGAGTGCACGCAGGAGACTAGCTAGGTAGTTAACCCCGACCTGGATCGAGAGATTGGAAGGGAAAGGCTTGCTTAGAATTGATAGGTGACTCCTAAGAGGACGAGAGTTAATTAAGAAAATCCCTAGGGTGGTTTGAGACCGAGAGGAGAAAACCATTGCCCTTCTCATTGATAGATTGACTGACTTAGTTCACCCGTAGATGCCGATATTGCAGTGGACCGAATCCTAGCACATTTCTCCTTTATCTGATTTATTTCGTGTTAACCTCTACCTTTATTTCTCTTCCCTTAAATCTTATTTAGTTTAGTTTAAAACCAAATCAAAACCCTAGACTGTAACTGACACACTTAGAATACAGTTAGTTAGTTTCGTCCCTGTGGAGATCGGCCCTAATTCCGCTATCTTCTTTAGTTAGTAGACTTAGGCTTTTATTTTTGGTGTATAACGACTCGCATCAGGGACAACCACACCCTGCCTCTTGTCATCTCAAGCACACTCAACGTGAAACAAGAGAGCAAATTGGTAGCATTGCTTCACAAACATAGAGATACATATGGGTGGAGCATAGCAGACCTCAAGGGAATAAGCCCGGTGACTTGCATGCACAAGATTAGACTTGAAGTGGATGCCAAACTGGTCCGACAATCCCAAAGAAGGTTCAATCCACCAATGGCGGAGGTAGTGCAAGAGGAGGTAATTAAACTATAACAAATGGGCATCATCTTCCCTATTTCCGACTCCCGTTGGATTAGCCCAACTCAAGTCGTGCCCAAAAAGGGAGGAGTGACGGTAGTCAAGAACACACAAGGAGACTTGGTCTCCACCCGGCCACAAACCAGCTGGAGGGTGTGTATTGACTACCGCCGCTTGAATGCGGTTACTTTGAAAGATCATTTCCCGCTACCATTTATTGATCAAATGTTAGAAAGACTAGCTGGAAAAGCTTTCTATTGTTTCCTTGACGGGTACTCGGGATATTTTCAAATCCCAATCGCACCCGAGGACCAAGTCAAGACCACATTCACATGTCCGTTCGGTACATTTTCATATCGCCGAATGTCATTTGGTCTATGTAATGCACCAGGAACCTTCCAACGGTGCATGTTGAGTATATTCTCCGACTTTGTAGAATAGATCATAGAAGTATTCATGGACGATTTCACCGTCCATGGGGACTCCTATGATGCATGTCTAAAACACCTTGCCCTTGTCTTAGAGCAATGCCAAGAGTCGCATCTCATCTTAAACACCGAAAAATGTCATTTCATGGTGACTAGGGGCATCGTTCTAGGACATGTAGTGTCGGAAAGGGGGGTTGAGGTGGATAAGGCTAAGGTTAACATTATCAAAACCTTACCTTATCCCTCCAACACCCGAGACATTAGGTCATTTCTAGGACATGCCGGTTTCTACCGGAGATTTATTAAAGAATTTTCAAAGATTGCTAACCCCCTGTGTAAGCTTTTGCACAAAGAAGCGGAGTTTGTCTTACATGCCTCTTGTAGGAGAGCTTTTGAAGATTTGAAGGATAGATTGGTCACCGCACCAATTATTCAAGCACCTCAATGGGACCTTCCATTTGAAATCATGACCGATGCAAGTGACTACGCATTAGGAGTGGTTTTGGGTCAAAGGAGTGACAAGGGACCCCATGTGATTCAATATGCATCTACACTCTTGAATGACGCCCAAAAGAACTATTGTACAATGGAGAAGGAGTTCCTTGGTGTGATATATGCCCTAGAGAAATTTCGATCCTATCTCTTGGGCACAAAGGTGATCATCTACACCGATCATGCCGCCATTAGATATCTTGTGGCAAAGAAGGACACAAAACCAAGGTTGTTAAGGTGGATTCTTCTCCTAAGTGAATTCGATGTAGAGATCAAGGACAAGAAAGGGGTGAAGAATGTGGTGGCGGATCATCTAAGCCGGCTAAACCTTGAACGAAGACCATCATGCCCTCTTGACGAGGTTGAAGGAGGTCTCCCTCATGAGTCCCTATATGCTATCCAAGTGTAGGAGCCATGGTATGCTACCATGGGACCAAGGAGAAGGGGAGTTAGAGAAGAAAGAGAGAGTAGGAGAAACCGAGGAGGTGCCTCGGGTTCTTCACATTTTAACAATTGATGAAGCATCCCACTCTTTCCCCTACAATGAGGACATTGTATAATCTAAGTGTGGGGGAGAGGATTGTATATACTTTGTTTTGTTTTGACGCATTCTTTAGCGTTTATTTTCAAAAAAAGAAGAAAATAAAAACAAATGAAAAAGATGAAAAGAAAAAAAAAAGATTGAAAATCCCGGCAAGGTGCAAACCCACAAGGGTGGGCACCTAGGCAAAAATTGGGAAGGTGGTCGAGGACGGAATGAACACCCGAAAGGGTGTTCCGGACAAAATGAAAAATCGAGCTGCGAGCCACCAATTAGAGGAAAGGAAAAGCTAAGGTGAAAACCTGAAAGGGCACCTTAGGCAAAATGAGGGATTTTCAAGAAAAAAAAAGAAAAAGAAAAGAAAAAGAAAAATTTTTTTTGAGCAAAATACTTCCGATGAAGGGGATTTTTTTGGAGGGAAAATAAGGGAGAAATAAGGAGGAATTAGGAAAGAGGCTAGCTTAGCATTTTTTTTATTTTTTCTTTGAGTCACACAATATTGGTTCCAAATCGGTGGATTTCTTTTGTGGGTTGCTTGGTTGTGCAATTTGTGTAATTTGGGGCCAACCAAGTGACCATGCTTAACATTGGTGGAGTGATAAGGGGGCGATATAAGTAGTTGTGAGATTGATAGGAGGTCTTGTCGGTCACTTTGCTTCTACCTTGGGATAAGGTGAGAGTGACCATTACCATCTCGGACTATAAGGAGGGAGGATGTGTGTATGAGTCGGAGTTGGTGGTGTGTCGAGTCTTGTATTCAGGGAGATATAAGAAGGTAGTGGTGAGGGAAAAGAGGTCAGTACATTCACATGCTATGTTTGGACTCGTGGTTGTCTTGCTAATCTCGAGTTTTACACGGGACGAGTTAAAGTCCTAGTGTGGGGGTATTTGACAACACCAAAATGTGTCGTGTTTAGTAGTGTTTATTAGGTCCATTTAATGTACTTTTTACGGGTCGTTTGCATCGTTTTATGCTAACCTTAGTCCTTGTAATTATGTTGTTATTTGGTATTTTTAAGTCAAATTTTAGAGTCAAGCCCGGAAGTCCACAAAAGTCAAAGTCAAACACGAGACCCGAGACCAAACCCGACAATTGGAATGGGCTAGGAGAAAATTATCAATGCAAGAAAAGCAAGTCCAAACGGTCAATGGAAGTCAAGGCGAGCCTAGCATTCAAAGGGGTCAATGAAAGTCAAGGCGAGCAACCAAGAGTAAAAACTGGCAGACTAAAACGCTGCCAGCGTTACCAGAACGCTGCCGGCATCCCACGATGCTGCCAGCGTCCGTGCACTGAAACAAGACCCAAAGGGGCTGATTTCGTGCCAAGAAAGACTCCCGAACAGCCACCACTCGATCATGGCTCAAGTGACTCTAAAATTAAGCTAAATGACACCTAAAACCGGGCTAGGGATAGGACGGTCCCAGAAACCGCTTTGCACAACCAAGTGCAACCAAGACTCAACGAATCAACAACAAATTAAACTCGACACGAGTAGTTGTTCTTCTCATTTGAGGGGCTGTTTTGGAGGGCTTATTTTGTGGGTTTAATACAATGGGAGGTAGATGGATATGACTTAGACTAGATCACATAGCATGTCTAAGTCTAGGAGTAGTTTCGCCCAAGAACACGAAGCATGGACTCAACTCCGCTCCAATGGCTCGAGCCTTGGAGGTTCTCTCGCACTAAGCGAAGATGATAAATGCCCAAGCACAAAGCAAAGGACACAAGGGTTTCAAAAACCTCATTTTTTTCATTTCATAAACTGAATATTACAAAGGCAAATGGCTCTTTATATAGAGCATTACAAGTTCAACAAATAAAAGCCTAAGATGCAATCTAGCCATTGATTTCTAAGTACTCTAATCTAATGGCTGATTTTCAATAAAGTAAGAGGACAAATACAATAAAAGGACTAATTTCTACTACTTGGTACATGAAATAGCTGTTTTCATGTCTTCTTTCGTGCCCCCATGGCTGCATTTGCAAAAGAATTCAGAAAAGAGGAGACAAGAGGAGACAAGGACAAGCTGTCGCTTTTCTTGTGTTCCTTCCACATGTGAGCTGTCTTTTATCAACTCAAAAGCTCTCCTTTTTCTGCCATATGATGCACACATACTTAGGATCATTTAGGGACCAATGTATATCCTTGGACGTGCCATTTAAACCAAGTAAACTGGATAGGAAGGCCCTTGATGCACACAAATGCAAAACAGACAACTGCACAACATTTTGGATTCTGGCCTGACTTGCAGGTCGAATATCTCATGACTTAGGATGAATTAGAACCCCTAAAATATCACATTTTAAAGCTAGAGATATTAGCTTTCATTTCAAAAAAGAAGCAACCCAAAATGATGAATAAAACTCTAGATATAGAGGTTTGAGTACTAGCAGGTCCCTTGACAACTGTGCAGCAGTATTCCAGACTCCAGAGACATCTTGCAGATGCTCTCAGTTTCTGCACAGGTAGAAATAGAAGACCCATGAGTAGCCAAATTGAAGCTATATGAGTTAGCTTCCTTCTCCATTTGGAATCATGCAAAAACAGGTCCTGTAACTTCAGTTATAAGCATTTGAGTAAGTGCAGGTCAGAAGTGAATGCACAGCAGTTTTCCTGTGCAGCAGCAGGAACTTCAAAAAATCATATCTCTTATCTCAGGTCGATTAAAAATACCCATGATGGCTCAAATGAAAGATAAGAATGTTATCTTTCATATACAAAAAGAATCAACCAAAACCATCCATCCAATATTGAGTTATTAACGTTTTAGTGCTGACAGGTCATTTCTGAAAAGCTGAGGAGCATCCATGCATGACAGTCTTTGAAGCCCTCGTGTGAACAATCTACTAAATGAATGTTATTGATTCCAACTCCATATGAAAGAGGACTCTTTCAAAAACCCAAAAATATAAAGAACTCAAATTTTCACCATGTAAAACTCATGATATGAGCTATTGAAATTGACCCAATTATGCAGAGATTTTCAAAACCATTTGAATTTATTTCGCTGCAAACTCCCTTTGTTCAAAAAAGTTTGTCCTCAAACTTTCGGGTTTAAAAACATGGTACCACAAAAGACGATTTCAAAAACGAGAACACCCATGGAACAAGTAGCGTAGATGTTAAAGAGGAGAACAACAAGAGCCCATTCGATTCCAGCAATTAGCTAAGACCGAACCCCCTTGTTAGCCAACTCGAACCAAGCACACACAAGTGCTCGAATCAAAGCCAACACCCACAAACCAAGCAACGCACGGGCTTGTGGTGTCACACCCTAGACCAGCAACGAACCACCAATGCCCAAGACCGTCTTGGTTTAAGAAAACGCAAGAGCCTGGGCTCTGATACCATTTGCACTGAAACAAGACCCAAAGGGGCTGATTTCGTGCCAAGAAAGACTCCCGAACAGCCACCACTCGATCATGGCTCAAGTGACTCTAAAATTAAGCTAAATGACACCTAAAACCGGGCTAGGGATAGGACGGTCCCGGAAACTATAAACTAAGAAGAAGAAGAAGAGAGATAAAGAAGAGAGATGAGTAATTTGTATATAATGAATCAGTTAAGTTTTCAATATAGTTTTACAAGTATATATAGGGTGAGATAAAGTAGTTAGGTTAGTTAGAGTTAGTTTTATATTCTTGTAACTAACTCTAACTATTCCTTATATTCTATATTCCCCCCTCAAGATGGATCATCTTGAAGAAAACATATGCCTAGCTTTCTAGCAAAGAAATGATGTTCTTTGTTTCCTAGAGCTTTTGTCATAATATCTGCAAGTTGCAAACCACTTCGAATATGTTGAGTTTTGAGGAAGCCCTCTTGCTGTTTATCCCTTACAAAATGGCAATCAATGTTCAAGTGCTTGGTTCTCTCATGGAACACAGGATTCTGTGCAATATGCTGAGCAGCACGGTTGTCACAGTAGAGTGGAATAGGTAGAGGAACAGAGACTCTGAAATCCTGCAGTAACCCAACCAGCCAGACCATTTCACTTGAGGTGTAGGACATACTTCTATATTCTGCTTCTGCTGAACTCTTACTGACTGTGACTTGCTTCTTTGTTTTCCATGAAACAAGAGACTGCCCCAAGAATATGCAGTAACCACTGAGGGATTTACAACTGTATGCACAAGATGCCCAATCTGCATCACAGTAGGCTTGTAGACTGATCTTAGAATTGGCAGGGTAAAACAGGCCTGCATTAATAGTACCTTTTAAGTATTTAAGGAGATGTTGTGCAGCATGGTAATGTGGCTCTCTAGGTTTGCTGAGGAATTGACTCAAATGCTGCACACTATAAGCTATATCAGGCCTGGTGAGACTCAAATAAAGAAGACGCCCAATTAACCTTCTATATACTTCAGGATCAGCTAACACTTCCCCTTGTTCAGTGGATAATTTCAAGCCTTTTTGCATAGGGAAAGAAGCAGGCTTGCAATCTTCAAAACCAGCATCTGTAATGATGTCCAAAACATATTTCCTTTGATTCAACATAATACCAGAACTATTCCTTCCAATCTCCAATCCCAAAAAATGTTTCATTTCTCCAAGATCTTTGATGGTAAATTTGTGATGTAATGCAGTTTTCAGGTTAGTAATACTGCCTAGATCATCACCAGTGAGCACAATATCATCAACATAAACCAATGCTATTGTAAGTTTATGTGTAATAGAATCTTGTTTGGTGAAGAGTGAATAGTCACTCTTAGATTGCTGAAAACCCTGTTGAACCAAAAATTTGGTGAGTTCTAAGTTCCACTGCCTTGATGCTTGCTTTAAGCCATATAAAGACCTGATAAGTTTGCAAACTTGACCTTTACTTGCCTTAGTATACCCAAGAGGTGGTTTCATGTAGACCTCTTCTTCAATAAACCCATGTAGAAAGGCATTATTTACATCTAGTTGAAATAATGTCCAGTTCTTCATTGCTGCAACAGCCAGTAAAGTCCTGACAGTTGTGAACTTGGCTACAGGAGAGAAGGTATGCTTGTAGTCTTTGTCTTTCACCTGATTGAAACCTTTAGCTACAAGACGAGCTTTAAACCTCTCCACAGTCCCATCTGCTTTGTGTTTAACTTTATAAACCCATTTACTACCTATGGCTTTCTTGTCACTAGGCAGTTCAGTGAGAATCCAAGTGTTGTTAGTCTCAAGAGCCAACAACTCCTGTTCCATAGCAGCCACCCATCTAGGATCCTTACTAGCTTGACTGTAATAGCTAGGTTCAATTTCTTGTAGGACCTTGCTCAAGGAGTTCTTATAGTCCTCATGGCAATCAGATAATTGCTGAATGACAGTAGTTTGGAAAGCAGTAGGTTGAACAACCAAAGGAGAAACATCTGAGGTAATATTTGAACATTGAAAACCATCCAACAAGACAGATGGCCTCCTTGTTCTATTGGATCTTCTAACAGCAGGAGAATGATGAGGAGAATCATCCCTTATCTCAGAATTTTGTTCATGAGGAGTATGAATACTTGAAGCAATAGTATCATGTGGATTACTAGGATTACTAGTAGTATTAAAATCAAACTGGTTTGCACTCTGAATTTCTAAATCAGTCAAAAAATCTGTGCTAACAGGATTGTTAGAAGTAACAGTTGTTTTATATGGAAAGTAATGCTCATGGAAAATCACATCTCTATTGACAAACACAGTATGTGACTCTAAATCATATAACTTATAACCTTTCTGGTTTGGTGGATAACCAATGAACATACATCTTCTAGCACGAGCTTGAAACTTATCTCTAACAGTAGGAGGTTGAGTAGCATAACACAATGTACCAAACACTCTTAGTTCATCATATAAAGGAGGTTTTTTAAACAACAACTCATATGGAGTCTTCCAATTAAGAACAGATGAAGGCAGTTTGTTAATAATATAAGTAGCAGTAAGTAAACAATCACCCCAAAACTTAATAGGAAGGTTAGCATGTATTCTAAGAGCCCTTGCAATTTCCAATAAGTGTCTATGTTTTCTTTCCACTCTTCCATTTTGTTGTGGCTTTCCTACAATACTTCTTTGATGAACAATCCCTTCTGAATGAAATAAATCAGTACATTGAGTTTGGAAAAATTCAGTGCCATTATCAGATCTTATGATTTTGATTTTTGTGTTAAACTGAGTAGCAACTAAAGCAATAAAATTTCTGATAAGACTAGGTACTTGTGTCTTGTTTTGAATGAGAAATGTCCAGGTAGTCCTAGAATAATCATCAAGGATAGTTAAAAATGATTGTGCACCAAACATAGAAGGATGCTTGTAAGGACCCCAAAGATCCATGTGAATTAAATCAAAACAGTTCATAGCATGAGAAAGACTTCTATAGAAAGGCAAAGAATGATGTTTGGACAACATACAAGTATCACAAAACAATTTATTTATTCCTTTCATAGTATCATGATGTACATGTCTCATCTTTTGTAAAGAAGTATGCCCTAATCTGGCATGAAAAGTGGCTACATCAGTTTGTGTAACAACATTAACAAAATGACTCTTAGTACAGCAAATTTGATCACAAGGTATCATAAACTGATACAAATCTCCATGTCTTTTACCCTGTGCAATCACAATCTTACTTGAAAGGTCCTGAAATAAGCAAGAATCATTTAAGAAAGTAACAATCATACTAGAGTTAGAAATCAATTTAGCAACAGATAACAAATTAGGTCTAAAATCAGGGACAAGTAATACATCATGTAAAATTATGTGTTTAGTTAAATAAGTTGTGCCTTTCATATGAACATGCTTCAAAGATCCATCAGGAAGAGTAACACACACATGATTTAGTAATTTTGTAACAATTATTAGTAAAGAAACATCTGAAGTCATATGGTCAGATGCACCAGTGTCAATTACCCAAAAGTTATGATTATTCAAACTAGAGTTTGCAAAAGAATGAAAGGAGGATATACCTGCAAAATGATTGTATGACTGTTGTGCAGGGTCTGCAGTTTGAACAGATTTCTCAGACAAGGTTTGGAGAACTTTATTCAAAACTGAATCAACAATCCCTTGAACAAAATCTGGTGTAGACTGGCTAGATGACATATTAGGAAGGCCTAACAGGGATCCTGAGCTAGAAACATTAAGAGCATTGTGCTCAAGATTGCTCATGGTAGAAGATTTTGTTTGACAGGAAATAGGAACATATTCAGAATCTTGGTTAATGTTACAAACATCAACATGATTGGCTGGCTTGGTATAAGGATTACCCTTACTACCATAAGATACAGATTCTTTAGCTTTCTTGCCTTTGTATGCCTTGAACTTGTAACAATTCTCAATGATATGTCCTTTTATATCACAAAATAAGCAAGTCTGGAGCTGGTAACAGTCCTCTGTCTTGTGATTAATCTTGCCACATTGCATGCATTGATATGTAGACTGCTTTGAATACATATCTTTAGATCTCTTCCATTTTGTGTTGTCTTCAAAAGTATTGTTACCACCCATCCTTTTCTTGGCTGCATATGCAACAGTTTCAAGACCAGCTGTGTTGGAATTGTCATTGATAGATTTTTGTCTCTCAATTTTTTGTAGAACACCCAAGGCTTTGTTAACAAGAGGCAATGGTTCCATTGAAAGTAAAGAAGACTGAACTTGCTCATAGCCAGCTTGTAACCCCATTAACAACTGAATCAATTTTGCCTGAGTTTCTCTATCAGCCAAACGCTTAAACAAACTGCAGGTACATTTGGTCATTACCCCACAAATACATTGAGGAATAGGATCCATTTGCTCAATACTTTCCCAAATACTCTTGATTCTAGCATAATAATCAAGTAAAGAAGCATTCTCTTGTTTAATATTGCTAAGTTCCTTTTTCAACTCATAAAGTTCAAGCACATTCAATTGACCATATCGTTCAATTATTTCAGCCCAAAGATGTTTAGAAGAATGAGCATATTGGAAATTGTCATGCAAACTCTTAATCATAGAATTCAGAATCCATCTTGTGACAAAAAGATCACATCTTACCCAGGAATTATATTTTCTGTCAGATTTGTCAGGAATAGAACATTCACCTGATATGAACCCAATCTTGTTCTTGGAAAGCAGAGCCTGTATAACCTCACGCTGCCATTGGCGAAAATTTGTGCCATCAAACAGAAATTCAGACAACTTCAACCCATGTTGATCCGTAGTAGATAAGTATAAAGGATCATCAAATGGAGAATAAAGAGAATCTTGATTTTGTGATTCTGTATTAGTCATGAAGAAATGACGTTTTGATCACAAAGAAAACTGTTTTTGTTGATTTTGTTTGAGTATGTTCAAAGATTTAACAATGAACACAAACTTATGAAATGTGCGGAAGCGAATTTATTATTTCACTGATACCATATAAACTAAGAAGAAGAAGAAGAGAGATAAAGAAGAGAGATGAGTAATTTGTATATAATGAATCAGTTAAGTTTTCAATATAGTTTTACAAGTATATATAGGGTGAGATAAAGTAGTTAGGTTAGTTAGAGTTAGTTTTATATTCTTGTAACTAACTCTAACTATTCCTTATATTCTATAGAAACCGCTTTGCACAACCAAGTGCAACCAAGACTCAACGAATCAACAACAAATTAAACTCGACACGAGTAGTTGTTCTTCTCATTTGAGGGGCTGTTTTGGAGGGCGTATTTTGTGGGTTTAATACAATGGGAGGTAGATGGATATGACTTAGACTAGATCACATAGCATGTCTAAGTCTAGGAGTAGTTTCGCCCAAGAACACGAAGCATGGACTCACCTCCGCTCCAATGGCTCGAGCCTTGGAGGTTCTCTCGCACTAAGCAAAGATGATAAATGCCCAAGCACAAAGCAAAGGACACAAGGGTTTCAAAAACCTCATTTTTTTCATTTCATAAACTGAATATTACATAAGGCAAATGGCTCTTTATATAGAGCATTACAAGTTCAGCAAATAAAAGCCTAAGATGCAATTTAGCCATTGATTTCTAAGTACTCTAATCTAATGGCTGATTTTCAATAAAGTAAGAGGACAAATACAATAAAAGGACTAATTTCTACTACTTGGTACATGAAATAGCTGTTTTCATGTCTTCTTTCGTGGCCCCATGGCTGCATTTGCAAAAGAATTCAGAAAAGAGGAGACAAGGACAAGCTGTCGCTTTCCTTGTGTTCCTTCCACATGTGAGCTGTCTTTTATCAACTCAAAAGCTCTCCTTTTGCTGCCATATGATGCACACATACTTAGGATCATTTAGGGACCAATGTATATCCTTGGACGTGCCATTTAAACCAAGTAAACTGGATAGGAAGGCCCTTGATGCACACAAATGCAAAACAGACAACTGCACAACATTTTGGATTCTGGCCTGACTTGCAGGTCGAATATCTCATGACTTAGGATGAATTAGAACCCCTAAAATATCACATTTTAAAGCTAGAGATGTTAGCTTTCATTTCAAAAAAGAAGCAACCCAAAATGATGAATGAAACTCTAGATATAGAGGTTTGAGTACTAGCAGGTCCCTTGACAACTGTGCAGCAGTATTCCAGACTCCAGAGACATCTTGCAGATGCTCTCAGTTTCTGCACAGGTAGAACTAGAAGACCCATGAGTAGCCAAATTGAAGCTATATGAGTTAGCTTCCTTCTCCATTTGGAATCATGCAAAAAAAGGTCCTGTAACTTCAGTTATAAGCATTTGAGTAAGTGCAGGTCAGAAGTGAATGCACAGCAGTTTTCCTGTGCAGCAGTAGGAACTTCAAAAAATCATATCTCTTATCTCAGGTCGATTAAAAATACCCATGATGGCTCAAATGAAAGATAAGAATGTTATATTTCATATACAAAAAGAATCAACCAAAACCATCCATCCAATATTGAGTTATTAACGTTTTAGTGCTGACAGGTTATTTCTGAAAAGCTGAGGAGCATCCATGCATGACAGTCTTTGAAGCCCTCGTGTGAACAATCTACTAAATGAATGTTATTGATTCCAACTCCATATGAAAGAGGACTCTTTCAAAAACCCAAAAATATAAAGAACTCAAATTTTCACCATGTAAAACTCATGATATGAGCTATTGAAATTGACCCAATTATGCAGAGATTTTCAAAACCATTTGAATTTATTTCGCTGCAAACTCCCTTTGTTCAAAAAAGTTTGTCCTCAAACTTTCGGGTTTAAAAACATGGTACCACAAAAGACGATTTCAAAAACGAGAACACCCATGGAACAAGTAGCGTAGATGTTAAAGAGGAGAACAACAAGAGCCCATTCGATTCCAGCAATTAGCTAAGACCGAACCCCCTTGTTAGCCAACTCGAACCAAGCACACACAAGTGCTCGAATCAAAGCCAACACCCACAAACCAAGCAACGCACAGGCTTGTGGTGTCACACCCTAGACCAGCAACGAACCACCAATGCCCAAGACCGTTTGGTTTAAGAGAACGCAAGAGCCTGGGCTCTGATACCATTTGCACTGAAACAAGACCCAAAGGGGCTGATTTCGTGCCAAGAAAGACTCCCGAATAGCCACCACTCGATCATGGCTCAAGTGACTCTAAAATTAAGCTAAATGACACCTAAAACCGGGCTAGGGATAGGACGGTCCCGGAAACCGCTTTGCACAACCAAGTGCAACCAAGACTCAACGAATCAACAACAAATTAAACTCGACACGACTAGTTGTTCTTCTCATTTGAGGGGCTGTTTTGGAGGGCTTATTTTGTGGGTTTAATACAATGGGATGTAGATGGATATGACTTAGACTAGATCACATAGCATGTCTAAGTCTAGGAGTAGTTTCGCCCAAGAACACGAAGCATGGACTCAACTCCGCTCCAATGGCTCGAGCCTTGGAGGTTCTCTCGCACTAAGCGAAGATGATAAATGTCCAAGTACAAAGCAAAGGACACAAGGGTTTCAAAAACCTCATTTTTTTCATTTCATAATCTGAATATTACAAAGGCAAATGGCTCTTTATATAGAGCATTACAAGTTCAACAAATAAAAGCCTAAGATGCAATCTAGCCATTGATTTCTAAGTACTCTAATCTAATGGATGATTTTCAATAAAGTAAGAGGACAAATACAATAAAAGGACTAATTTCTACTACTTGGTACATGAAATAGCTGTTTTCATGTCTTCTTTCGTGGCCCCATGGCTGCATTTGCAAAAGAATTCAGAAAAGAGGAGACAAGAGGAGACAAGGACAAGCTGTCGCTTTCCTTGTGTTCCTTCCACATGTGAGCTGTCTTTTATCAATTGAAAAGCTCTCCTTTTGCTGCCATATGATGCACACATACTTAGGATCATTTAGGGACCAATGTATATCCTTGGACGTGCCATTTAAACCAAGTAAACTGGATAGGAAGTCCCTTGATGCACACAAATGCAAAACAGACAACTGCACAACATTTTTGATTCTGGCCTGACTTGCAGGTCGAATATCTCATGACTTAGGATGAATTAGAACCCCTAAAATATCACATTTTAAAGCTAGAGATGTTAGCTTTCATTTCAAAAAAGAAGCAACCCAAAATGATGAATGAAACTCTAGATATAGAGGTTTGAGTACTAGCAGGTCCCTTGACAACTGTGCAGCAGTATTCCAGACTCCAGAGACATCTTGCAGATGCTCTCAGTTTCTGCACAGGTAGAACTAGAAGACCCATGAGTAGCCAAATTGAAGCTATATGAGTTAGCTTCCTTCTCCATTTGGAATCATGCAAAAAAAGGTCCTGTAACTTCAGTTATAAGCATTTGAGTAAGTGCAGGTCAGAAGTGAATGCACAGCAGTTTTCCTGTGCAGCAGCATGAACTTTGAAAAATCATATCTCCCAGCTCAGATGGAATAAAAATTCTCATGATGCTCAAATGAAAGCTAATGACGTTAGCTTTCATAATCAAAAAGAATCAACCAAAACCATCCATCCAATATTGAGTTATTCACGTTTTAGTGCTGACAGGTCATTTCTGAAAAGCTGAGGAGCATCCATGCATGACAGTCTTTGAAGCCCTCGTGTGAACAATCTACTAAATGAATGTTATTGATTCCAACTCCATATGAAAGAGGACTCTTTCAAAAACCCAAAAATATAAAGAACTCAAATTTTCACCATGTAAAACTCATGATATGAGCTATTGAAATTGACCCAATTCTGCAGAGATTTTCAAAACCATTTGAATTTATTTCGCTGCAGTCCGTCGGCGCCGCCAGTGTCCTGGCCTGGGACAGGTGTTTCTTCATTTACCGTCTTGTCATATGAAAGAGGACTCTTTCAAAAACCCAAAAATATAAAGAACTCAAATTTTCACCATGTAAAACTCATGATATGAGCTATTGAAATTGACCCAATTCTGCAGAGATTTTCAAAACCATTTGAATTTATTTCGCTGCAGTCCGTGGGCGCCGCCAGTGTCCTGGCCTGGGACAGGTGTTTCTTCATTTACCGTCTTGTCATTTTGAAGCCCATTTCTCGAAGGCCCTAGGTTTCCGAACCAAGGGTATAAAAGAACCAGATTTGGGAGAGAGGAGGGATACCATGCATTTCCATAACATTCTACAACAAAACACATTGGAATTCTTTCATTTTTGGTTCTTCATTTTGGCTTGTAACTTTGAGTTGAACTTTATTATTTGGGTTGAAATTCTTGATTATGGGTAGCTAATCTTCTATTTCTTGGTGTAATTGGAACAAGTTTTCCTCTTTTAGCATTGTAAGACTCTTTGAACCTCTTCTTCTTTAGTCAATACCATTTTCTCATGTTTATTAATTATTGTTGAGATTAACCATCTTAGCAAGTTGTTTGTTTAATTAGTGCTTTGTCTAGATAATTTTGGTTATTTTGTCTTGATATTGTTGAAGCAACCTTGAAAGATTGCAACTTTGGTTTAAAGTTGGAATCTTTTGAGTGGAATTTGGTTTATTGTGTGATTAGAACATGGTTTAGTGTTTTATTACATGATTCTAGCTTGTTTCTTTGGTTTTGTTCTTAAAGCTGGCTTCTTTGATTTGGGCTCATGTTTAGTGGGTGTAAATTGTGTTGTAAAGGGTCATCCTTGGTTGAGTTAATCCTTGTTGACTAATTTCTTAGAAATTTGTATTAGATAACTAGAGAAGAGAGGAAAGGAAGAGATTTTACTTTGCTAATTGTTGGGAACTTGGGAAAATTACACTAAGTTAGTTTCTTTATATTTGAATATTTGAATCTTAAGTACTTGTTGGTTATTTTAGACTTCTTAATCAATTTCTCATATCAAATTTTCTCCATATGTGTTATCCTACATGTTTTTGTCATTGTTAATATCATAGTTTGTAATTAATTTAAGTTTGTGTCTTAATTAGTGTCTTAATTAGTGATTAGTGTAATTAGTTAGTAGTTAGTTTTGTTAATTGGTTTTTAGCATGAGTCTAGATTAGTTAATTTAGTTAATCCCGCCTTCTCTTGGGTTCGACCTTATTCTTACCATTTACTACATTTATTTAAGATAGTTTGTGTTTGTTTAGGAGATATAAATTGTTATTTGACATAACTAATTAGCGGAATTAACGACACGTGAAATAGCCCCGTCATGATCGCACTATTTTTAAGGACACTTACTCTAACAATCTCCAACTTGTTGGAAACATGTGTGCGTCACCAATTATCTTGTCCTACTATAATCTCGCACTCAATGCAAGGTGTCTTGCATATCGTACTTGAATGTGATCATATCTTGAGTGGTTTCCTCGATCTGGAGAGTAACCGTCTGACCGGAGTTATCTACCGTAGATACCTCCCGAGCGTGGCCATGCATTTCCAATTCACTACTCCTTGAGTGGCCTTGATATATTAGTTAACACTGACAAGGGGTTGGACAATTCCTATTTGTAGATACCTCAGCTCTACACCTTCCGCCAACCACCCAGTGATGATTGGGCCGCATGTTTGGTACGCGAAATGATTTATGACTATTCGTAAGTTTATCGTCATGTGATAGCTCAAAAACTTGTGTCTACCCCTCGGTCGCTATCTACGCACCGATACGGTCGTTTTGACAGTCAATAGATTTCATTTGGAGTCCGCGTCTGAAACCGCTTCATTTTATAGAAACCGTTTTAAAATGTCGAGTCAGAACGCTTTAGAATATTCTGGATATTTGTTAAATCTTTAAATTCTATATTTTTTTGGTAAAATATATCTCTTATCTTTTCAAAAAATAAATATAGATCTACCGCAAATCCATAATAGAAATGTGGAAATCTTTCTTCCGCAGACGGAAACCTCTGAGGAATTAACGCAGAAGGTGCTGCGTCCTTTTGGAGGATCGCAGCTCCTGCAGGGCCCCTTCTCCGGCCTGTTTTCCCTATTTTCAGAATATTTTCGTGATAAGTTTGAGTTATTCCAAAACTCTTCATATTTTGTAGTATAAAAGTAGACTTTCGATATCACTTTTTCTGCACGCGTGTGTTCCGCCCTTCTCTTCTCTCTTTGCATTCTAGACTTTGCTCTAAGCTTTTGACATCTACGTGCTTGATCAATCGACCACGTAAGTTCAGATCCTTCTGAGTACCTGTCACGTTGCATGATCGACCAAATTTGACCACTACCCAAACAACTAATTCAATCAATAAATTTTAAATCCTCTAACGAGGGCACTTTCTACGTATATTCGAGTCGAGCAATCACTAAACGTTAACTTAGTTAAGCATGTTTTGTCAAACATGTATGTCTGAGGGTGTAAATCCCATCCTTTTATTTGTATTATATATTTTTTTGCTCAATTAATGTAAGATTCACGTGAGAAGTAAGTTCAAAACCGATTTCAAAACAAAACCTTTTTACAAAACCTTTTTAGCAATCATCCAACGTCGAGAAGAAACGTAGTAGCAGGTGCGCCTTCAGGAACGGTCGCACGCCTGCTGCGCCTCTTCAAGAGGCTGCCCTGCTGCTGCTATTCTTCTTCTTCCTCTGGTTCCTGCGAATTTGTTCTTTTTCTTATTTTCTTTTCTTCGTACATAAATCATATTGCAATATAGTCTTTCATATATAAACGTATCTTTCTCGACCTAAATTCCTAATAATTCGATATTAGCGGGTTTTCGTCATTAAATTAAAATTGGGTCTTGGAGATTTTATTGGTTCATATCAAATCTCTGGAATTCGTTAGTTATACAAATCGTAGTGTAATTAATATGTTAAACACAATTCTACTCTAGTTATAGGTCAATAATCAATCGTAAACATACCAAAGAATGTTAAATACTCGCGATTCTGACTTCACAGTCAGAATTCAGCTCAAGAACAGACGCAATGAGTCTTGCGCCTCTTCAAAAGAACACAGCTGTTGTTGCGCCTGATCTGGGTTAAGCTTTATCCCTGAACTTCCGTTCTCGCTTTGACGTAGCATTAATTACGTAATTAACTAACTATTACTCGTAATATCGCTCCTAATCTGTCTTTTAGTTTTCAAATCTTTCCTTTTTCTTCAAATCTCCGTTTTGAATATATTTCTGACGTGGATCCCGTAATCCGTTGTAATCTTGTTAATCATTGTAATTGTATGATTTTGCCTTTCTCTCATATGCAATTAATTATAAATCCCCAATTTCGGCATAATTGAGTGCTAATTACTTGTTCACCGACATAGTCTAAATCACATGCTAGGATTAAAGTGTTGGATGTTGCATTGCATGCATGTAATCAATAACATATCAAATACAAACGATTTTCCTAATCATTAGTAGAGGCCGCTATCGAGTTGGGCGGTATTAGGTGTTCGATTAAAGGGCTTCCTAATATGTACCCTCACCCCTTACTCCAGATCTCTGTGAACATCTGTGTTCATTGGCATCCACGAGAGTCATTCTAGACATAAAATGCTAAGGGTAACAAGTTCTTAGTGTTCATGTCATCACTTTGTTTCCTGAAATGACATAAATTATTCCAACGGTTTCAATATCCTATAAAAATTGGTGGCGACTCCACAAATGCGTATTCTTACGCTTGTACTCCCAATCGCGCCCCTTCGTGGTCGTCCGTTGTACCACAGTATGGCGACTCCGATAGGGATATACACTTACTTTTTACCAAGGGTGAAACTTGAACAAGGTTAGGGAATAGTTTGTACGAGACAGTTTTCGTTTTCATTACTTGGCCTTCTTAGGTCGTTTTATTCGGCCTTCCTAGGCCCAACCCAACCCATTTCGACCAATCGTCTCGTCTGGATGGTCCAAATTCTTATATGGGCCTAAGGATGGATAGCGATTGACGTCAACCATACCGTGGTACCTACTCATGTTGGTATCGAGAGCTTTCACTACTCAAGGAAATGGAATAGGAACCGACCTTACTCATGTTTGGCGCGGACCTCTCCACAGACCCGGGTTTGATTGCTTGGTATGGCAAACAACCCTTTAAGCCAAAACTATTTTAAATGCACTCAGCATAACGTTATAATGCTTGTACAAATGTGTATAACGTATACATTATCACCATTTTGTAAATAAACCACGACGAACTATTCTAAAAAAATCCGTTTTGAAATTGTAAAGCTTTTTCAAATGTGGCCTAAAGTTGCACATAATGAGTCGAAACCTTGCCCAAATGTCCAGTCAAAATTGTCTTTTCTCCACTTCGAGTCGTCACTCCTACACCCGCACTACGGTTGCTTAGGAAAAACATTTCAAATTTGTCATTTTCAAAGCTCACTTAGCATAGTGGCACACTCCAATATCACAAGTCGAGTCCTATTTAGTAAGTGTGCTAAAATGGTCGATCATGATTTGATTCGCCGCCGGACTCTTGCCTCAGTTTTCAAGATAGCAGGAACTAGTCAAGCAAGTGTTCATGTAGCCGAGCCAAACCCTAATGGTAATAATCCCATCCTAGCTGCGCTCATCCGTCTATAAACAAGTTAGGAGGAAGCTTATGCTTGCCTCAATGCCATTGAAGGCCGAATTGTTGCTGTAGAAACTAGGCTTCCTCCTGCAGACATTCTTGATCCTAGTGTGCATGATAACCAATTCTTACTGAAACTGAAAAGCAACTCTAATACCTTGAGGAGCAACTAATGTACCCCAAGGGATATGACATCTACAGGGAAAATAATCGCAAATATGAAGCTGTAAGTACACAATTGCCAACCAACTTCAACATGACTGACATCCCAAAGTTCAAGGGGCTTGAGAACCCTTTAAATCACATTCGTGTCTTCAAAGATTATACGTCCATTTACATCAAACCCGAGATATTCGTAAGGATATTTCCTTCATCTCTCAAGACCACTATTAAGCAGTGGTTATATTCTCTGGAACATAACAAAATTGCAACCTGGGATGATGCCGCAATCAATTTCGCCAAGCAATACGCAAACAATGCTGAGATTCAAGTCAATATATGTACTCTAGAGGTTCTTACCCAAAATGAGAAAGAAGGTTTCACCGACTTCCTAAGTAGGTAAAGGAAGACTAGCACCCAACTTGTTGAACATCCAGATGAAGCTAATCTTGTGGAAAAGTTGTTGGACAATTTGAGACCCATTTATGCAAACCACCTGAGATACCAAAACATAAAGTCTTTCAAAGACATGACTGGGCTGGGAACAAGAATTGAGGACGACATCTGAAATGGGCTATTTGTCACTATATTAGCATTTGCTAATAAATAGGACCATCCTAGTCCTCTTTAAGGTGCCAAAAACAGGATAGAAAAAAAGCACATGTACTTTTTATTAGTCACTTATTCTACTTTTTACCCTTAACTAGTAGAATAGACTCAAAATACTTTAGGTCGTATCTCTTTAGTGTAGATCACTCGACCTCTTAGAATAAGCCTTAACGAGGGCGTGCATTTACCATTTTTTCCATATCTTAGGGTGTGAAATTTTCTTGATCGCCGTGTCTCTAGGTGACCTCTAGGTTAGAAAACTCCATTTTTCTACCCGCTTCGTCAATTGCTATATTTCTTATGACTACCAAATCAAGACAAATTGAATACTATGATGAACAGTTTAATACCCTTACCATGGATGCTAGAAAACTAGCTCACCCGAGACTCAAACCAAATTTTTAGTGCAATCGTGCCTAAAACTATAAAAAAATAAAAACAATGCAACAACTTCAAATCAAAAGTCTCAAATATTTTCAAAAATTAACTTGACAATACAAAAAAAATCCAGTCAATCAATACAAATTCTAAGTGTCAAAAATAAAAAAATATCTCTCCAGTCAAAAATTACAAACACCATTACAACCTTCCACCCCATTCCATTTTTTTCACCCTTGTTTAGCATCTAAGAATTCAATGGATGTATACTTAGCTTATACGGTCACAAAAGTATTTTGTTTCTATAATATTAGTTTTGCCTAATTCGCCGATATTTTTACTGTAAAGAGGGCAAAATTAATTCAACGTCTCAGGCAACAAAAAACCGCCCCACGCGTTACCCACGTGCGACACGAAATAAAACCAGCCACTGGCCAGTTTAAATTAATGTCGCTATGCTCTTGTATTTTGACATTTGGATATCCTCATGTCATCAAATAAACAGAATTGTACTTCTTTAAGGAGAATTGTCTTCGGTTTCCTCGCTGGACGAACAAATATGGATCCGACTTCTTCTTCCTCTTCAGTTAGATACTTTTAGTTCTCCTTAGCCACTTCGCGGATCTTGTTATCTACAGGCTCGTGTTTCCTCAGCTTCTCTCCTTTTTCGGGGGTACAATCCTTTCTCCATTGCATGTATGAGTTAGATACCCTTAAAGAGCCATCTAGAACGAGTCTGAACCACGCGTTTCTCTGCACCCACCTAGTGGCCCATTCTCGACAAGAGTCTGCAGTATATGCCAAAGCAGTCTGGGGAACGACACCAATCTTGGATTTCCTAATCCTTGTCAGGGTCGCTTTTCGAGACGAAAATCGACATGGCCGCCAAATGATCACACTTATTCATTTTTTTTTTTAGGGGAATCATTTTACTCCTCTTTCTTTCCATTCTTTCAATACTTACACATTTCCTTTAATTTCTTTTTAGGGGGTAGCCCTCTTTCCTATCCGATCATTTTCTACGATTTTTTTTACTATAAAATTCTTTTTTAGGGGTAGCCCTGCTTACTTTCCGATCATTTTTGCGTAAATTATGTAAGTTCTATGTGATTTTCGGCAGTATGACGGCAGAAACCATCGCCTACCAAACTTGTTTTTTAGACTAACCTGCAGGAACATAACGCCCAACAGTAAAAGCACTCAAGCCCAACAGCAGGAACCGTCCCTGGCTTCCATCTCCCTCAACAGACAGGTTGTCTCCTCCCGGGACTCCGCCAACACAAAGTCTCTCTGTGTAGAAGGGCCTCATTACAATCATTTTATTTCAAAATACAAAAAGATACAATAAGAAGGAAAGGGAATTAGAGGTACATACATGTTGATCCCGGCGACCTAAGAGCGCCTCGATGGCCGTAGCCCGCAGTCGGTTGGCCATCTTCCACAAGTCTAGCTATGTGCTGAGACGGTGCGACCTGTATTCAAATGTAAATAAGGGTCAAATCAAATGCGTGAAGATACCCAAAGTTAGAGGCTTACGCTCCTCACTAGGTTATGCCACTCCTCCAAGCTAGCGTCAGTCACTGCCTCATTAAACTCGTGGAGCTTCGAGATCGTCGTGAAACCGACCGCGTCTGTGTACTCCAAAACCTCGGGGTAAGCTAGGGCTCGACATCTACCACCTAGATCTCCTGCAAAGATAAAAAAAATGTTTAATTGACGATCATTCGTCACTTTTCAAATCAATTCAGAAAAATCTTTTTTTGACGAGCATTTGTCACTTTTCAAATCAATTCAAAAAAATCTTTAATTGAAGATCGTTCGACACTTTTCAAATCAATACAAATATATCTTTGATTGACGATCGTTCGTCACTTTTCAAATCAATTAAAAAAAATCTTTAATTGACCATCGTTCGTCACTTTTCAAATCAATTCAAAAAAACCTTTAATTGACAAACGTTCGTCACTTTTCAAATCAATTCAAATTAACAATTGTTCGTCACTTCGCAAGTCAATTAAAAAAGCAATGCTTACCACGATCAGCCAATACGGACACCCCTTTCGGACATACAATCCGTGGGCCCATCTTTTATCATCAGGATGTTGCTTGCCACAATCGAGCAGATCCCCCGGAATGATTCGTTCGTGACAGGGTCTTCCGTATATCCAGTGCAGCAGTACTCTGCAGACATCTTATTTCACGTGCTTGCTTCTTTTCCAAGACCCGCGCCTTGACATGCTTCAAAACCGTCACATGATATTATCATCCCAGCAGAGACCCCCTTCCGTACATACAATCTGTGGGCCCGTCTTTTATCATCATGATGTTGCACGCCACAACTGGGCATGTAACACCCTCGAATTTGCGGAAAGATAAACAAGTAATTTAAATAAATAAAAGATGAGAATACGTTTTTAATAGGTTCACTTTAGTGAAAATCGGTAAATTTTAAAACCGGAACCTACCATTAAATATATTCATCATAACAAAGGTGTCTTAAAGAAAAAGGTTCATAACAAAAAGGAAATAATATTATACATAAGAAGTGTCTAAAACGGGAGACATATCTCCCGTATAAATACGGAAATAAAAGAGTGTATAATAATAATACAATCCTAAGAACCGAATATAGGTCCAAGGTAATACTTCACTCGCTAGCTCGTCAATGTACCCAAGTATGCATCACAAACCTGCCAACCGCATTAAATATAAACACGGAAGCCACAGTCAGTGGGGAGTAACTCCGAGTTCTCCCAGCCACGAAATGTCGAGTTTAATAAAACATGAATAACATAAAAGAGATGTCTATGGAAAATACAAAGCCTTAACATATACGATATGCTTTTCATGTTATGAAACAAATAACTAACATATAACCTAGCATATGAAGGCTAAGCTACTCATGCAAACTATCATGTGAATCGGTTAACAACCTATACCACGAGGTAGGGAAGCTAGTATCTTAGCTCAGAGGTTACATTTAAAACATGGCCATAATACAACTCAACCCTAATCATACAAACTATCATGTGAATCAGTTAACAACCGGTAATCCAAACTCTATCAACCTTAGCCGGCTTGCATCTCACCTTCTAAGATTCATAGAATCATCAAACATGAAAGACCAATACGTCTAGAAACAGGCATAAGTTCCTAGTACAGTCAATAGTCGACTTCTGTAACTCGAGGCTATACCACAAGGTAGGAAAACATCCTAGTCCTAGACTGATCAGACCTAGAGACAACAGCTAACCCATTCCCTGTCTCATGACCAAAAGTACATGAGAATCTCTACTAGGCGACCCCCTAAGCAGAGTTGGCTAGTACTTAAGCTGGCTCCATTCCCAAAGTGGAAGCAATTAGGCGCCATTCCCCAGCTTGGATATAAACCCACCAAGCCGGGAACACAAAAGCTATCAAGCTGTGAACTCCATATACTCGTTAAAGATAGTAAGACCTATCATGTCATGGTCCAAGATACTCATTTAGAATTAGAATGGACAAGACGCCATATAATCATAATTCTCTATGGGTACTTAGTCAACACGACATATATCATACAATTAAACAGTCACGGGAAAAACTTCCTATCATGTGACTAATTGCATATAAATCACATTCAATTATCATATCGCCTCACATCTACTAAGGCTCATTCATTCATTCATTAAATAAAACCTTACCTGAAGACAAATCCCCGACCCGAGTCCCGCGACGGGTCATCAGTCAAAACGGGGCTGACTAGATCGTAGTTTGACCAAACCCGTTTGGTCAAACCGGGCTAGAAACAGAGTCTTAGCCACATTAGGCTTAACATAAGAAACAACATATTCATTTCATGCTATTTTATTCTAATTTCTAACATGTGAATTATTAATTCTTACGAAACCCGCTTGACTTAAAGGATATCAAATTAAACTATAATCTCATGCTATAATTTCTAACATGTGAGAAATAATAATATTATGAAAACCGTTTAATTAAATAATTTACTTATTAAAATTTCCCACTGGCTAAATATTACAAACACATGATATAATAATAACAATAAACTCAAAAACCGTCACAAGCCCATAAGGAGGACTCACGGCCTGGTTTGGGCCGAGACTGAACCGGGTCTGAACCGGACCCACGGGCTGGTTTGGGCCTGTTTTGGTCGACAATTTCTAAAATTGTTTCTTAATATTTCCCGCATGCTTAACATATTTAAAACCCGTCAAAACAACAACAAAACAATCAAGTATCGACACAAGCCCAAAGGGCCAATAACGGACCAACCCAGACCGGCCTGGACCGGGCCTGAACCGGGTTGAACCGGCCTGAACCGGCCTGGTTTGGGTCGGTTTCTCAGCCACCTTACACGGCCACCACCAACAACAACCCCAAATTTATTTCCAACATGTTTTAATTAACAACCATCCATTTTAACAACCAATTCAACCATCATTCATACTAAAATTATGATTATGAACAAATCATCCAACATGTCAAAAACACTAAATATGTTAACAACTCATAAAACTTAATAATAATAACAACCTAGCATGTTACTACTTAAAACCGTAAATAATAATAACAACAACTAAAGTATGTGACATTAATTCGTCGAGTAACTCGGTCATCGTTACCTTAGCTAGCACAAAACCATGTAGCACCAAAATAAGAACTAAAAACCCGTCTACTAATCTTCTTCTAAAATATACGAGTCACCAAACTCGTCTTCATAATCTTCTCCTATAAGAAATGACAAAAATAACATTATTAGAATTAAAACTTGATTTCAACAATTAAAGTGTTGAAAACGATTTTGTCGGAATTGAAAATAAAACGTACATGGAGATGAAGAGCGGAGAGGAGACTTTAGAAATATAATTTAGAACGGATTTGACCAAGTAACGAAGGTTTTGTGACGATTTTGCTCAAGAACGATCAAGAACGATCAAGAACACGAAGAACGATTATGATTATATTAAAGAAGGTATTAATTAGATATTAAGTTGATTTAATGTAAAATAAAAAGATAATAAGTGAGTAAGAGTGGAGGTTGGGCCGTGTAAATATAGAGGATTACGGGAGTCGGGTTTTGAACTTGTTGTTACGGGATTGACTCGGGTTTTATAAATATATTATGGTAAATATCTAGATATTATTAGATATTATGCTAGTTTAATCAAATATCTAGATATTATTAGATATTATGTTAGTTTAATCAAAAGAAAGGAAAATATCTAATCCTAAGAGACAGGTGGAATAGGCGTGTGGAGTAAGGAGAAATCGGGTCTGTTTTTAAGCGATTTGTTTCGTAATTTAAGTTGACAGATCGATAAAGTTACAAATATCTTAGATATTTGTATTAGTTTAATAATAAGTAATCAAAAGATCTCAAATGAGGGAAAGAGGTTGCTTTGGCCGTGGGGTCCACGTAGGAGTCGGTTTCGGGTTTGTTTCGGGACTTAAGTTGACTCGGGAATAGTTAAATGAAGTTCGGGTTTAAACCGTAAAACCTATTCTTTAATTCCTAATAAATTCAAAATAATTATATTAAATTATCATAAATTCAAATAAATTGTAATAAACTAAAATAAATTAAATTTATTATTTTTCAAATATAATTTCGGTCTTTCAAATTACGGGTTGTTACAATCACCCCTCCTTTTAAAAAGTTTCGTCCTCGAAACTTAGAAGGAGGAAAGTGACATATATTTAGGTCTATTTCAAACCTTTTAAAAATTTATTTGTAATAAAAATACAGGGTCTTATCAACGGGGCGGAAGGTTCTCGTCTGCAGTTAAGAACATCGACGTCCCAAGTCAAAGACTTAAAAGATACATTTTCGCATCAACAAATGAGAAAACTAGTTATCGAACGTCTCCAATAACGAGTCTCAACACTCCTTGACGGTAAAACTACTTGAAATCATCAAACATTTCCAAAAGCTTTTAGTTCAAAAATTCTATAGTAAAGTAATAACTCTACTATCTATGCCTAAAATTTCTAACTAAAGCTTCTAATAATCTATCTATAAGAGATGATATTCGATAGAAGGAACGGAATATTCGAAAGAATAAATCGAATAGAAAGAGGGAAGAAAGAAGGAGATTTACCTCAAGCAAAGAGCTCGGGATATTTAGCTAACATTTTAGCTTCGGGTTCCCAAGTTTCTGCTTCAACGTTTCCACAACGCCAAAGGATACGAACTAAGGGTACCACTTTGCTTCTGAGTTGCTTGCTAGCCCTTTCAAGTATACGAATCGGCCTTTCTTCCAAAGCCAAATTAGGTTCCAAGTCCAACACTTCTTCTTGAATAATATGACTCGGATCACTAATATACTTCTTCAATTGAGAAACATGGAACACATCATGAACTTTACTCAAGTTCGGAGGTAATTCCAAACGATAAGCAACGGGACCAACTCTCTTAAGCACACGAAACGGTCCAATATATTTAGGACTCAACTTTCCCTTCACTCCAAACCGTTTCACTCCTTTCATCGGTGACACTTTAAGGAATACTCGGTCATCAACATCAAATTCAAGTGGTCGACGACGGACATCGGCATAGGATTTTTGTCTATCTTGAGCGGCTTTCATTCGCTCACGAATGACTTGAACTTGATCAATCGTTTCAGTCACTATGTCGGGACTCAACACATGATCATCCTGGACTTGATCCCAACAAACCGGACTACGGCACTTCCTACCGTATAAAGCCTCGTACGGTGCCATCTTGATAGAAGCATGGTAACTGTTGTTATAAGAAAATTCAACCAGAGGCAAACACTTCTCCCAAGAAGCGTGAAAGTCTAAGGCACAAGCCCGGAGAAGATCTTCCAAAGTTTGGATCGTCCTCTCGGTTTGACCATCAGTAGCGGCATGAAATGCTGTGCTCATCAACAATTTACTACCCATGGCTTCTTGTAAAGCCGTCCAGAATCGGGAACAGAATCTCGGATCACGATCTGAAACTATATCTTTAGGCACTCCATGGTAGCGTACTATCTCTTTCACATAGGCACCAGCTAAGACATCTATCTTCCAAGTTTCTTTGATAGGCACGAATCTGGCACACTTGGTTAGACGGTCTACAATAACCCAGATGGCATCCTTTCCACTAGAAGTTCTAGGTAAAGCCATCACGAAGTCCATAGAAATAGACTCCCATTTCCAAAGAGGAATTTCCAAAGGTTGTAGCAAACCTCCGGGTCTTTGATGTTCGATCTTCACCTTCTGACAAGTAAGACATTTACTAACATACTCCTTTACTTCAATCTTCATCCTAGGCCACCAAAACTGTGGTCTCAAATCTTTATACATTTTGTCACCGCCAGGATGAATAGAATAAGGAGAAAGGTGAGCTTCATCAAGTATTCTCTTTCTCAACTCGGCACTTCTCGGAACATACATTCTACCATGGTAACGAAGGTAGCCATCATTATCCACCACACAATCCTTAGCTTGCCCAAGTAGTATTTTTGCTCGTATGGCGATGAAAGTAGCATCCTCCGGTAGATGAGTACGAATCTCTCGATAGAAATCAGGTTCCGCAGTCAAAGCACCAAGATAATCGAATCCTTTCCCAACAAACTGTATCTTAAGCTTCTGAAATTCTGTTACCAGTTCATCGGGTAAAGTACTAAGAGCATTCAATGAATGACTAGTCTTTCTACTCAATGCATCTGCCACAACATTTGCCTTTCCTTCATGGTAAATCAACTCGGCATCATAATCATTCACTAACTCTAACCATCTTCTCTGTCTCATATTCAACTCCTTCTGAGTAAAGATGCACCTCAAGCTTTTATGATCGGTATAGATTCGACAATGAACTCCAATAAGATAGTGTCTCCAAGTTTTCAATGCATGCACCACAGCTGCTAACTCAAGATCATGAGTCGGGTAGTTCACTTCATGAACCCTGAGTTGTCGAGAAGCATATGCAATGACTTTTCTATTCTGCATTAAGACACATCCCAAACCATGCTTAGAAGCATCACAATAGACATCATAATCAGCTTCATCATCTGGTAAAGTCAACACCGGTGCGGTAGTCAATCTCTTCTTTAATTCCAAGAAGGCATTTTCACATTCATCGGTCCAGATATACTTTGCTTCCTTCTTTAGCAATTGAGTCATCGGTCTTGCTAACTTAGAGAAATCTTTCACAAACCGACGGTAATAACCCGCTAAACCAAGGAAACTCCGAATCTCGGACACATTTTTCGGACTCTTCCATTCCACACGGCCTCAATCTTAGCTGGATCGACCATAACACCGTCTTTTGAAATGACATGACCAAGGAAAGATACCTCGGGCAACCAGAATTCACATTTAGAGAACTTAGCGTACCATTTTTGGCGTCGAAGAACACCCAAAATGGTTCGGAGGTGATCAGCATGTTCTTCCTTAGATTTAGAAAAGATCAAAATATCATCAATGAATACTACAACACATTTATCGAGGTACTCGCTGAAGGTACGATTCATCTGATCCATGAATATTGCTGGAGCGTTAGTCAAACCGAATGGCATCACTTTAAATTCGAAATGACCATACCTCGAGCTAAAAGCAGTCTTGGGAATATCTGCTTCACGAACGGGAATTTGATGATAACCCGATCTAAGATCAATCTTTGAAAAAGTTGAAGCACCACGTAACTGGTCAAAGAGATCATCAATACGCGGAAGTGGATATTTATTTTTGATTGTGACACGGTTCAACTCACGATAATCAATGCACAGTCGCATAGAACCGTCTTTCTTTTTGACAAAGAGCACGGGAGAACCCCAAGGAGAAGCACTAGGCCTAATAAAGCCTTTCTCAATCAAGTCATCAAGTTGGATTCTCAACTCTTTCAATTCGGAAGGAGCCATACGATAAGGAGCTTTAGCAATTGGTCCAGTTCCAGGAACTAGATCAATGGAAAATTCAACATCTCTTTCAGGAGGAATTCCGGGTAATTCATCGGGAAAGATATCTGGAAATTCTTGAACAATTGGCACATCTTCCAATGAAGGCAAAGACGAAGTGGTAGAAGTAGTCACAACACATAAGAAAGCTTTGTAACCTTTCTTGATAGCTTTTACCATCTTCATAGCCGAAACAAGTTTCACAGTGGTCTGTTTTCGAACCCCTTGATAGGATACACGGGTACCTAAAGGCTTTTGAGAATAATCTTCTGGTCACGGCATTCAAATCGAGCATGATATGTAGATAACCAATCCATGCCCAGAATGATATCAAATTCTTCAAGAGGGAACCGAAGGAGATTAGCCGGAAAAGTAGATCCGTTTATTGATATAGGAATGTCCGAATGAACATAAGAGCATGAAAACACATCTCCGGACGGTAAAGATATAGGAGTACTTTCTCCAATTGAAGCTTTGAGAGGTAATTTATCGGATAGTCTCATCGAAATAAAGGACAAAGAAGCTCCCGTATCAAATAAAATTAAACACGGTATTTCATAAATTGAAAACATACCAGTCACAATGTCTGGTTGAGCATCGGCCTCAGCGCGGCTCATGATGAAAATTCGACCCTTCGGTCTCCCAGAAGTAGCTGGTGTAGAAGCTATCTTCTTCCTATCAGGACATACATTAGCCTTGTGTCCCGGTTTCTGACAAGTAAAGCACACAAATGGCTTGTTGAAGCAGCCAATACCGGGATGCATAGGCATCTTGCACCCAAAACAGATACGACCCTTAAGATCGTTGTTGTTGCTCGGGACGAATGGACGGTTACTCTGAGTTGCTTGTCCACTCTGAAAATTCTTCCTCTTGTTTGAGTAAGAGGAGGAAAAGGAAGGTCGAGAAGTAGGATACAACGGTCTCTTACCATAAGCATTAGGAGCAACATACGAGGTACGAGCCTCGTCGGCAATCTCGCGAATTGAACTCTCTGCCCATATAGCATCGTTGTAGATAGAGACAAAGGAAGTAGCACCCCTACTGATCTTGCCCTTCACCTGAGGAGAAAGTTTTCCCAGGTAAAAGAATGCCTTGTCTTCCTCCCTTTTAATAAGCCGAGTGGCATAATGAGCCAACTCGTTGAATTTGGTCGTGAACTCCTGAACTGAGAGACTTCCCTGTTTGAAGTCCATGAATTCCTTCAGTTTCTGCTGCCTCAATTCATCAGGGTAGAACCTCGTCTCTAATAGCTCACGGAAACGAGTCCAACCAAAACCAGGTTCCAACTTAGAAGTAGGGCCAGTAAGTGACCACCACTGATCAGCTTCCTTCACTAAGAAGTGGGAAGCAAGACGGACTTTATCCGTTTCAAGAACATCATATAGAGAAAAGTTCTTCTCCATTTCCCGTATCCATTCCGAAAGCTCGATGGGATCCACTTCACCACCATAGGTTTTGGCTTTGCTCCTAGACAGTTGTGAAGCAACCCATGTATAACTTCCGTGTCTCTCATGGTCGTGAGGAGGATTAGGAATAGGATTCGGCTGTTGATTTTGTTGATTTTGCTGATTCTGTATAATAAGAGTAAGAGCTGCTAGGATCGTGTTGTCAATTCTCGGAGGCATCTTGCAAAAGAAAACACAGATTATACTTATCATTTAGCAAGCACAAAGAGACTACAACATAAATCCTAATCTACCCATCCTACCATTCTATCTCACAAGTTTATTATTTTATTAAGGTCAAGTTATTTATACTAGGGGTACACAAACGTGCGTCGGGAGCAAAAAAGCTTTGATACCAACTGTCACACCCTCGAATTTGCGGAAAGATAAACAATTAATTTAAATAAATAAAAGATGAGAATACGTTTTTAATAGGTTCACTTTAGTGAAAATAGGTAAATTTTAAAACCGGAACCTACCATTAAATATATTCATCATAACAAAGGTGTCTTAAAGAAAAAGGTTCATAACAAAAAGGAAATAATATTATACATAAGAAGTGTCTAAAACGGGAGACATATCTCCCGTATAAATACGGAAATAAAAGAGTGTATTAAAATATACAATCCTAAGAACCGAATATAGGTCCAAGGTAATACTTCACTCGCGAGCTCGTCAATGTACCCAAGTATGCATCACAAACCTGCCAACCGCATTAAATATAAACACGGAAGCCACAGTCAGTGGGGAGTAACTCCGAGTTCTCCCAGCCACGAAATGTCGAGTTTAATAAAACATGAATAACATAAAAGAGATGTATATGGAAAATACAAAACCTTAACATATACGATATGCTTTTCATGTTATGAAAAAAATAACTAACATATAACCTAGCATATGAAGGATAAGCTACTCATGCAAGCTATCATGTGAATCAGTTAACAACCTATACCACGAGGTAGGGAAGCTAGTATTTCAGCTCAGAGGTTACATTTAAAACATGGTCTGGATACAACTCAACCCTAATCATACAAACTATCATGTGAATCAGTTAACAACAGGTAATCCAAACTCTATCAACCGTAGCCGGCTTGCATCTCACCTTCTACGATTCATAGAATCATCAAACATGAAAGACCAATACGTCTAGAAACAGGCATAAGTTCTTAGTACAGTCAATAGTCGACTTCTGTTACTCGAGGCTATACCACAAGGTAGGATAAACATCCTAGTCCTAGACTGATCAGACCTAGCGACAACAGCTAACCCATTCCCTGTCTCATGACCAAAAGTACATGAGAATCTCTACTAGGAGACCCTCTAAGCAGAGTTGGCTAGTACTTAAGCTGGCTCCATTCCCAAAGTGGAAGCAATTAGGCAGCCATGCCCCGGCTTGGTATCAAAATCCCAGGCCAGTGACACAAAAGCTATCAAGCTGTGAACTATATACTCGTTAAAGATAGTTAGGCCTATCAATGTCATGGTCCAAGGTACTCATTTAGAATTAGAATGGTCAACACGCCATATAATCATAATTCTCTATGGGTACTTAGTCAACACGACATATATCATACAATTACACAGTCACGGGAAAAACTTCCTATCATGTGACTAATTGCATATAAATCATATTCAAATATCATATCGCCTCATATCTACTAAGGCTCATTCTTTCATTCATTAAATAAAAACCTTACTTGAAGACAAATCCCCGACCCGAGTCCCGCGACGGGTCATCAGTCAAAACGGGGCTGACTAGATCTTAGTTTGACCAAACCCGTTTGGTCAAACCGGCTAGAAACAGAGTCTTAGCCATGTAGGCTTGAACATAAGAAGATCATAATCATTTCATGCTATTTCATTCTAATTTCTAACA
>JAIUZE010012770.1:0-28669 GCA_022085475.1 Heliosperma pusillum | reverse complement strand
GGCGGCCGGTCGACCGGCGGCCAGTCGACCGGCAGGGAACACCAGTTCACCCGTGAGCCTTGCTCACTTAACCAATTCAATCCAATTCTCATATATGCTTCTAATAATCATCAACAATCAATATATATCATCAACATTCATCATATAACATCATCCATTAATCATAACATGATTTCTAATCTTCATAATCGTATTCTAAATACGATTTCTAGCATATAAACATGTAAAACACGTAAATGATATCGAGTAACCCTTCACCGTTACCTTTAAGCGTCTCTACTAATCGTCAAGCTCCTCTTCAATAAGGTAATAGTCTTTGTCGTGATCTTGGAGGTCACCACCTACATAAAGATCATAAAAGATGAATAACGTTCTCTTGAGAAAGACGGAAAGCTTGAAACAGCGAGAAGACGATACTTTTAATATCAATACGGATAGAGGAAGGTTAGGGAAGAAGAATAAGACGAACTTACGTAAATTCTATCAAAGAACGAAAGAGCTAGGCGAATTCTAAGATCGAAATCAAAGAGGGAAAGTTCTTGAGATTTCTTAAGGAGGAAGATATTTGTGTTTGTGTTTGAATGAAAATTAGGTTAAGGAGTAGTGTGGGTTGTGTAGGAGAAAAGTCAACGGAAGTCAAAGACGGCTCAAAAGTCAAGAAAAGTCAAAGACGACTCAAAAGTCAAGAAAAGTCAAAGACGACTTAAAAGTCAAGAAAAGTCAAAGACGACTCAAAAGTCAAGAAAAGTCAAAGACGACTTAAAAGTCAAGAAAAGTCAAACTCGCCTTAAGACGGGATTCTCATGGAATCTCACGGAAATTCCAAATACGAACTCGGAAATTCTAAATTCGACTCGAAACTTTAAATTCTAAATTAAAACTTAAATTTGCTGAAAAGGTTTCGTAAAATATTTCTACTAGAAAAATAGGGTACATTTCCGGGTGTTACACCCTTGATTTATATTATTGTTTGTCTGTTATTAACATATTGTCTCCCACTTGATGAGTTCAACGCAACTCGACTCGATTCTAAAGCTGACCTGACCCGAAAGTTGACTGATCCAAAAGATAACCCAACAATAACTCGAAAAATATTCACATCATAAACGAAAAGTCAAGGCGATAAAAACAAAATTAAACTGACATTATAAATGACTTTTGTAAAGTATTTAATATTTAACTAACCTTATAATTATACTAAATAATGATCATAACTCAACTTGAACTAGTAAATTTATTGGAAAAAGTGACCGGATAATAAATTAATGAGCTAACCAAGTAAAACCCGACCCAAATATGTCTAGACACGACAAATTATCATAATTACCCAATCCGAAGATAAATCGACCCAGAAATGAGCCTGATAGTTAGACTTGGCAAAACTGACCCGATACGAAATAACCCGACCCGTACCCGACCCAACACCCGACCTCAAGACCCAAATTTGACCTGAAACCCGAATTGATCTGGCCCACTATAACCCGACCCGAATGTTTATTGTTGCAAACAGATTATTATCCATTAATAACTTGAAAATAGTTGACCCGAAATGACCCGAACCCGAAATGACCCGACCTGACTCGAAACTAGCAAACCCAAAATTGACCTGACCCGAAACTAACCCGGCCCGACCCGGCTGACCCATTTGCCAGTAATGATAGTGATCTTACCCAGAACGAGCTTGATAATCACCCGGCCCAACCAAAACACGGACCACCTGACTAATCTATCTAAATGACCAGGCCCGAAAATGAACCAAATTCAACCAAAACACAAGCTAAGAACTGATCCGACTAACCTGACCCTTACGCGACTCGAACTAGACCTAAACGTGCACATGACCAGATCCCGAGCCGACAAACGAGAGTACAAACAAATAGACTTGTCAAAATAAACCCGCCCGAAAAAACGATCGAAAACATCTGTATTGATAACCGATCGAACACCCAATATGAGTAACTTTAGTAGCACCCGAAACCCGACTTAAACTGAATCGAATTTAATAATAATTGAATGAAACCCGAACCGATAAGAGCTGAATCTATAGACATGAATAATAAATACTTATTTTCTCATACAAAACTCAAATTTTAGGTGTTTTTTTCATTATTTCATTATTTATTAACTAGTGTAGATCCCGTGTAGATGCAAGGTATTTTAAATCTTATCGTTGAGAAAATTTTAGTTTTTAGTGCGTGAGACAATCTTAAAATATGAGACGGTATTATCCCCTAAGACGGTTCCAATATGTAAAAGTCAGCTCATTTATAAGCACTAAATCAATAGATATTTTAATAATGGTTCGTCGAACCCTAAAATTTGTGTTAAAATATATTGTATTTCGATTGATCGCAATTCTTCATATCCAACTTTTATGTGTAAAAACCTTACAAATAAACTAATTTTATAGGCACTATGGCCGATCCATATAGGCCTCACAAGACACTTATTTTGCTTATTTTAATTCACATGCAAAGTGGTGGAGTGTATTGTTGAGTGAAATAATTTTTGATATACTATTCATTTCATAATCACATGTGACTTGTGAGCATTAACAAAAGCAACCATCATCACCTTCACTACTACTATGACCGGCCACATGTGACCTTATATGGTCCATTTTTATTTTTGATATTTGTCACACAAATACTTATTAATCATATGCTTAATTATCTTATATAATTAAGTGTTAATTTGATCAAATAACAATTATAAGACACAAATGAATAAATAATATGTACTTAACATTTTAAGTGATATTTTACCATTATATCAATATATAATGGGTCCCACAATGCTTAATTATTTTATTTTACAACTCCTTGTAAAACTAATTAGCTCTACCTCAAAATATATGTAAAACATCAACTAATTTATTAAATTAACGATTAATTACTAAACTACATCTTATTTAATCATATTAAAATAAGATATAAATTTATTAGTCCATTATCGCATAATTGAAAAATAAACTTAATCGAATTTGAGTTCCTAACTCAATTTCTAACTATTAACTCTCGTATATATATATATCAAATATATGTAATGGACTAGTTAACTGTATCATATACAAATAATTAGTTACTATTTGGGTATCATCCTTTACACTACTACAAAAACAGGCTATGACAACGGTTAAAAACCGTTGTAATATTAAAAAGCGGACGTTGTTAAAGCCTCCGTTGTTAAAGGTTTTAACAACGGTGCCGATTTAATGAAAATACCGTTGTGAATAGTTTTAACAACGGTAAGAAGTCGTTGTTATTACTAGATAACTGTTGTTAAAACGTGTGAATAATTATGGTGGGAAAGATACGAGAACGGTTCTATTAAATTAAACCGTTGTTAAAGGTATGATTAATTTTGGTGGGAAAGATTATAACAACGCTTTAATTTTTCAAACCCGTTGTGAATATTGTTAATTACAACGGAGTATAATAAAGAAGCCGTTGTGGAAAGTTTTAATAACAACAGGTATTCTATAATACACCGTTGTTAAAGGTATGATAAGTTTTGGTGGGAAATATGTTACAACGCTTTTAATGAATTTTGAAAAACCGTTGTTATTATTTTTATTATTGTTTTTGAAAAAATTGTAATTTGTTCCCCTGCCACCAGTGAAAATCCTGCATAAATCAGCAGCAGTAGCAGCAGCACGCATCATAAACCAATTTCAGAAGCAGCAAAATGATATATCTATATATAAATCAGAGCAATTCATGTAATTCATGTACATGGCAATTCATGTACAGCAGCAGCAAGATGATATATACAACCAAAATGATCTCTTTCAGAGCAATTCATACTTACAACTTGCTCTAATTAATGACTTCTACAAATTAAAGTTCCCTATCTGCTTCCAAAATAATCTAAGTTTCATTTATTCTTTGTTTGTTCAAGGACGTATTTGCCCAACAAGTCCCTTACCTCGTCTATATTGTGCTTAGTGTACTCAGGGACATGTGGCGTGTTGATTGAATACTGCGGATAAAACAAATAAAAGACATCGATCAGTAGGGTAACAACAGTATAGGCATATCATACATAATTAGCAACATCGATCATATATATATAGCAGAAAAGATATCAGCTCTAATGAAAAAAAGTAAATAATAGCTACATTAAACTACTAACTCTTTCTGGAATGCTGATATATCTTCGCCTAATAATCTCCAACATGAAACGACAAACGTAGTATCCACATTGGATGCTATCCGGCTGTTTAGGGACCTATTATTACATAATAAACGAAGAGACGAGAAGGCAATTACCAATTAGTTTAATGCGTAATTAAAAAAGACAGATGTATATGCGTAATTAGTTTAATGCACTTAATTATTAAGGTATATATTGTATTTGCGCGTACGTACCCCTGTTATCGTAATAAAAGTAGGGCCATCATCAGAATATTCTGTCGGTTGATCGCCGGTTGTTGCTCTTTTCTTCTCAAAGGCCCTTTAAAAAAGGAAAGAGGCCGAAAGTCACATAAACTTACTTAATAATAATAAATGAAACTTAATATTATGTGCCAAATCATCATCAGTATTATAAACTTACTTAATAATCAACTTCTTAAAGGTCTCGGATGGTTGTCCATGCAAAGAGTCCAACCAAAATACTTTCTTCGTGGTCGGATTGATCGCTGCTAGCACCCAATGTCTCCTAGAGATCGAGAGACACATCATTATTAACAAGCACAACATGCATCATAACCAAACATATAAAACTGCAATTGTATTTGGAATCGTAATATTAATTATATATTACCCGGCTTCATTATAAGGGGCAAAAATGAGCTTATTGTTTTTCGCCAATTCCCCAGCAATATAATTTACACGTTCTTCATACGAAAACATCTCGATATGCATAGATAAAACATTTGGGCACATGAATCCGTATTGAGGAAGTGGATTATTGGTCTCGGCGGGGATCACAACCGAGTTCAAGTACCTACATGCCGGTTTTAATTCCGATATTATAAACACTATATCTTACTTAGTCAGAATATTAGAATACTGCATGATTTAATTTATTAAGAAACTTACTTCATCCAAACATATAGGTGTTGGACATCAATCTCGTCAAGGCCAGCCCAAACGGCTAGCGTTTCCCAATCCAGCATTGCTTGGCGTTCTACCCCTACAATATCATTCTCGAGCGGAATAACTATTAATTGCTCGCTTGCTATGCGTCTCTCAGCCTCCTTATAAAGCTCCAGCATCGCCACCGTTCGTACTTTTTCCATGTAAACGTTCCCATGAAATTTAGTACTGGATAGACTCTTGACCTCTTTCAGCTTGGGGAAATGATGCGGTGTGCTACCTTTCACAACCTACATGTGGCTAACTAAATTAAGTTGCTCTTTCAATGATGAGGCGATAGTAGAACTTAAAATATAAAGAGAGTTGATTAAATACCTCATCAAGTTGTTGTTTTGACGAGGTAGTAGAAAGATTATTGTCTATCGAGTTAGACTTATCCATGTTTTTTGTTACCTACAAAACAAAAATAAAACATATAAATTTCACTATTTATGAAGGTGATGAACAAAGACAAAAGGCGGGTTAAATTAGATGTATTTTTCTAACCCCGTCTACATTCTGTTGAATTTTACAATCACGAGCCAAGAAAATGTGGCTTTGAGGCCATTGGACAAAACATTTAACCGCATCTGCCAGTATTACTATGTCGTCGCGGACTGGGACGGGCAGTTTACGGGTTCCATAGCCCTTCACGACTCCCACTATCCCCACGTTTGCATGCTTCGGCAAGAGTCGTACGCCATGAACCAAGATGGTTTCCGCTGAGTCCTTGGGCTTTGGGTATACGAAACCCCGAGCAACAATCACATTCTCTTTGAATGAAGGGTCGGCGAGACGAACAACTACCCGCCTTTTTGTGGCCTGAAGAATACACATTATTTACTAAATACCACAATATAATAGATATCATAAATGATCTATATTGAGTATATAATGTAAAGTTAGTTACAAGTATTTATTGTTGGTGGGTAGGCTATTATACTTGAACATGTCCAGACCAGATTTAGCACTGACAACATATACTAACTTCTTATATTCTACATACCTCCTTATTGTCACCCGTCTTCTCAGCCGGCTCCTCAAGTTGCGTCCCCTTTTCAGAGTTATTTACCTTATAAAATTAATTAACCAATCAAAGGCATGCAATGGCTGCTGGAAAGAACAAATGCATAGGTTCAAAATGGTTAAGTCGTATTTACCTTATCGGCTTGAGGTATCAAAACCTCAGCAGCATTAGGTACCTCACCCGTCTCCTCAAGTTGCGTCCCCTTTTCCGACTCATTTACCTAATAAACTAAACCAATCAAAGGCATGGCTGCTAGAAAGAACAAATGCAGAAAAAAAAAAATCATATTTACCTTATCGGCTTGAGGTATTAAAACCTCGACAGCAGTAGGTACCTCACCCATCTTCTCAGCCGTCTCCTCATGTATTGGCAAGGTAGTAGTGTCTGCCTCTCGGCAAATCTGTTGCACTACCTCACCCTTTTTAATGACATCCTCCATCATCTTCAATTCTTCTTCGGAAGGCTTGCCTCCAGAACTCATCTTCAGTATCACGGAGGCCAATAACTGAACCTGCACGCCCCAAATGTAGAATCAGCAATTTGTTAAAACAATAAAATGTGAATTTTAAATGACAATAACAAATGGTATACGTACCATGTCAGCCTTCCCCTTATTTTTCTTCTTCTTGTTCGAGCTAGTTGTCCCATAATATTTCGTGCCTCCGACATGTAATGGGACGCCCCTCAATCGACCTGGATGCTCGGGACGGCCGATCGCTCTAGCAAGAACGTCGTCACGACCTCTCGGAGTGAATTTCCCTTCCGCAACCTCCTTCAGAACATTCTCCTATAATATATTAAATAAACTTAATTTAATTTTTGTTACTAAAATAAATAGATAGTTAGACATACAAGAATTGCACAATAAAGTTATTAAAAACCCGTCTTAATAAAAATAATACTTACTATGTTGGCCAAGACTTCCTGATCATATTCGTTACATGTTCGGGATCCTTTAGGCGTGTGCCCTTCTTTATAAGTTACGTGCCGATTCAAGTCGGTCACACCTTTTGACACCTACACATTAACTCAAAAATAATATATGCATACATGTATATCAAGTCCAAGTATGATTAAAAAAATCTAATATATAGATGCTACTTACGAGATTTTCTTCTATCAATCTGTAACCGCCTCGAGAACCATAATATACCCCCCCGCTTCTGTGAGATGTTAGCACGATTTCTGGCGCTAACGCTCTTCAAATCATATAAAATTGCAAGTAGATGAGACAATTAGAAAATTATAGATACAAGTAGAGTTTTAGAAAAATGTAACCTGAAACTTTTAGAAAAATGTAACCTTAAGTAGAGTTTTACAAAAATGTAAACATATGACATGGATACTTAACCTGAAACTTTTCAGTAGCTCGTTTCGCCTTATCATTATCCCATTGTTGCTGAGTGATGTGGGGGTACTTTGTCGGTGGGCTCTTATGCATCTGCCCCGTCTCCTTGTCCACATACAAGTGTAATTTGGCAAGGTCACACCTCCACTGCCTTAAGACTGCCGCTGCCTTACGTAATAGATACTTATCATGGCAGTCTGGAATAGCGAAAGCTTCCTGCATCATCATCATATATACTAATAAGCGGCTGTCTAATATCATACCTTTACACGAACCTTTATACGGCTTCCTGCCTTATGTAATAGTAACTTATGCAAAATAAAATGGTGTTTAGCTAAAGATATTATCATACCTTTATACGTTTCAAGAGTAAGTTCTGCAATGAAGGATTTATATTCCTGAAATCATCTAAATCTATAGGCACAAACTGTTTTGTTGTAACTCCAATCCAAGTGGCTAAATGGCTAGCATTTGGACCAGTAGGAACACCTTTCACACTCCATTTTATTTCCATCGGCGTTTTTGCCGCTATAGCTGCAAGGTCTGCAGAGCACTTCGAAGCACCCCTCTCACCAGGCTTATCCCCCTTATCATTGTTTTCTACTCTTTTCCGTTTTTCACCCATGATAATCCTAAGACACTAAGACCTTCAAAAGAAATGAAATAGTAACGGAACAGAGTCATGCATACAGCGATTCTAAAACCCTAAGACCTTCAAATGAATGAAATAGTAACTGAACAAATAAAGAGTCATGCAGAGATTCTAAAACTCTAAAAACTTAGAAAGGAATGAAACTACATGATAAAGAGAACGATAAATAGAAAATGAAAACAAAAAGATGAACTTCAATCTTAAAACCCTAAAGACGAAACACAAAAATTACCTGATAAAGAAAATGAGAACATGGTGATGATAAAGAGAACGAGCAGGATGATGATCACGAGTACGAGGAGGAGGATGATGATAATAAACAAAAAGATTTGTGTTGTAAACGAGGATGATTGTAAACGAGGAGGATGATGATGATGATGATAATGTACGTGTGTTTAATTTACTCTATAGGATTGTAAATTATTTTTTATTAAGAGAAACTAAAGGGTTTATTAAGATAAACTATTGACAACGGTTATCCTACAAACCACCGTTGTTATAGAGTAATGACAACGGTTAAAGCACACCCGTTGTAGAAAGTAATAACACTAAGACAACGGTTTATTTAATATGACCCGTTGTTGAAAGTAATAACAACGGCGAAATTAAAAAGAACCGTTTTAATAGATTATGTATATTTTTTTTTAATTTTTCTGATACGCGCGCGCGGGATTAAAATTTGAGGCACGAAAATAAATTCATTAATTCCGTTTAATTTATTTAACTTTGCTCTAAATTTAATTTAATTTATTTTACTTTGCTCTAAATTTTTATATTATAGGCGTAAGTTACGTTTAATTATTAGCTCGGATCGGGTTTGGCCTGGGAATCAATTCCGATCGTCGGGTTAGATTCGGCGGGTTTGTAATTAATAACTTTATCGATCGGGTTATTATTATTAGTTTGGGTCGGGGAGCGAGGGTCCTTTCGGCTTCGTGTCTGTTTCGGGAATGTTTATAATTGGGCGGGTCGTCGATAATTTCCGGGTCAAGCGGATGTGGTATATATATATCGAGTCTAGTGATTCTCGAATCGGGTCATTTTCTTTTTAATTAAGGACCTGGTTATTATAATCATGCATCACTAGCTAACCTGAAACTGATCGGGTGGCTAGTTACGGATCGGGCAATCCACTATCTAGAGCTAGTAGCTACTTCGGGTCGATCGCTTTTGGGTCGGGGGCACGTGTCATTAACCTCGTACTACTTTGCAATAATATTGATGATAATATTGATGATATATAATAATTAATGATGACTTCCGGATCATTAACCTCGTACAAGCTACTTTGCAATAATATCAGATTCATCAATGCACATGCAAGTATTATATATACACGTCAATGTTTCCCAAATTAAATAATGATATGGGGTCGATCGACTTCGTTCAAGTACGCTAAAAGGGACGGATATATTGATGCATATATATATATATATGCTCAAATTAATTAAAAAGGACGGTTTATTGCTTTTTTACCACCTATATATAATATATATATTATTGTGTACATACGTTTTATCAACAAATAAATGGTTAATAGGCCATATTCCGATCTGGTTAGATTCGTAGGGTATGTAACTTTACCGGGTTACTTAGTTTAATTGGGTCAGGGATTGAGCGAGGGCCGTGTCCTTTCGGCTTTCGTGTCTGTTTATTCGTGTGTAATGTCTGTTCATTTAATTTAATTTAATTCGATCATTTAAATGTTAATATGCTAGCGGATGAGGTTATATATCGAGTCGGGCCGTTTTTGCATCACAAACCCGAAACTGTCCGACTTAAAATTAATTAGCTAGTATCGGGTTATTTAATTTAATTCGATAGAAATCTTTATTTATTATCCGCGTGATGATTATTAAGTATCATTTTCGGGTCGGATCACTTTTAATTATTAAGTATCATTATTAGTATACGTGTGTTACTTCAAAATAACCCTAAACCCTAAAACCTAAACCCTAAACCCGAAACCCTAAACCCTAAACCCTAAACCCTAAACCCTAAACCCTAAACCCTAAACCCTTTTTTATATACTTCTATATATATCTAGTAGATTATCGTTATTGATCAAACATCAAAATATTGAACATCAACGGAATTAATCATATCAATTCAAACACTTTAAACAACATTCTTTCTCATTGATTTTATATTAAAGTACATTAAATTCATCCGACATCAAATAAATAAAGATGTTAAATAATCCGGAACAATTCCGGTTAAGAGTAAAAAGCTTTTCTCACACTGCCACCAACAATCCGGAACAATATTGATGATACTGATGACTTCCGGATCATTAACCTCGTATTTTGCAATAACAGATTCAATGTATGCAAGTACACGTCTTGCATGTGGAGATAAGGTAGGACGGGTACAGCTCAACATATCTCTTGCGGCATCCAACCTCCGAGTATAAGGCCGACGTGGGTAGGCAGGGGACGATGATGATGACGACTTAGGACTGACAAAAGCAACCCGACCCGATTGATCCGACCCGAATGACCCGACCCGTGACCCGAATTGACCGAACTAAAACACCGGAATGTGACCCGAAACCGATTAGACCCGGACCCCCCAAGACCGAACATGCCCCGATATTTCTTGACCCGTAACTGACCCGACCCGAAAAAAACCCGATCCAAAACCACTCAACCCGAAAATGACCCGATAAAACATAACTTTAATTGAACCGAAAAGACTTAAAATGGCCTTTTGTCTCTTATTCTTTGACCCGAAAATGACCCGACCCGAAATAACCCGACCCGGTTGACCCGAAACGGACCCGACAACTAACCCGAAACAAACCCGAAACCCGAAATGACCCGACCCGACTCGAATTAACCCGAAATCAACGAAAGACCCGAACTGACCCGACCCGAACCCGACTCAATTGACCCGTTGCCCGGTCTAATGACCGAGCTTGGTGGACAAGCGGAAGATTTTAAAGACCTCGTAATCCAATAATCCCTTCGATGTTCAATGGATCCTTTAATCAATGGGTGATGATCAGCGGGAACTACGGCAAGAGCCTCCTCCTCATCTGCAATAAATTTTGTAAGGGTCGTCTCATCGTTGGGAAGGTTAACTGCTGCCATTGATGATGTTAATTTTTGGAGTAATTAATTAGGGTTATGTAATATTTAAAGGAGGGGTTTTGAGGCTGTATTTATAGAGGGGTTATGCTGCCATTGATGATGTTCAGTGGATGCTTTAATCAATGCTGGTTCTGCTGTTACAGTTGTTCTGCTGTTGTTTATTCACGGGTTTGGACTGCAATATCTTTTAATTAAAAATAATAATATTGAGAAATAACAACGGTTATTGGTTAAACAACCCGTTGTTATTACTTTTTACAACGGTTTTTATGACCACAACCGTTGTGATATAGTAATGACATCGGTTGACCATAGCCGTTGTGATAGAGAAATAACAACGGTTATTTGTTAAAAACCGTTGTTATTACTTTCAATAACGGTGCACACTGCAGTAAGTGCATTGACTGCATAGGAAATGTAACTGCATATATACATTCACACATTTACTCAATCAATAACGTACTGCATGTGAATGTATAGTCGTTTTGGGATTTGTAAATGCATGTGAATCAATGCATGCATGTGAACCAATGCATGCATGTGAATCAATAACTGCATGTGACTCAATAACTCCAATCAATAAGTCTCTATAAATACAGCCTCAATACAAGGTTATCAACCACATACAAAATTTCCCAACTCCAATCAATAACATATTTGCTAAACCATACAAAATTTCCCAGCCTCAATACTAACAAAATGTCTGAAACTTTTACTAAACCATATGCTTGCATCATGAAACAAATGCCTTGTCATATTGAGGGTGGCTACGTTGTGTGTAAAAGCTACAAGAAACTCCGTGATACGCTTATTCGAAATGGCTACTTAATCAAGAAGATGTGGCCAAATTATCATCGCAGGTACTTTACAGGGGAACTCGTTTTCGAGTTTGGGATGAAGGATGCTCATCGTGCGTCCGCATTCAAACTGGCAAGAATGTTTGACAAGGCCGGGCATGGGCGAAAAGATTTTATTGAGAGCACGGACCACCAGCCTGGGCCATATCTATGGGTGGCTTCCGAACATGACCGTCACCGTTTCCCAAATGGGGTCGACCTCGTTGAAGTGACCCAGGTAGAGCAGTGGGAAGGGTTGGTTCTGGCCGAGGCTGACCCGATTGATGCATATGCTCTAGCGGTGGCAGCTATCCGGGAGATTTACCCGGACTCAATTTAGTTTGTTGTTTAGTTGTTTGGTTGTTTTGGCGCCATTTGTGTGTGGCGCCGTTTGAACTTATTATTTAATAATATTAATGTTGATACGTTAATTTGTTTTTTGACTTAAGTTTAGAAGTTATTAAACTAATTCAATTCAAAGCTATTCAATCGATAAAGCAAAATTAGAATTGAACTAATTCACAAATTCAATAATAAACGACATTCAGAAAATCCAAAATTCAATAATAAGAAGTAATTAAACATGGAGACTGTAAAATGAATAATGACCAAAAGCTAAATAATTTGGGAATCTTCAACAATGACCAAAGCTAACAAACACTAAAGACAATACACTGAATTCAATAATAAGAATTGAACAATCTAGCTAGAAAATCTTAATAAGAAATAGTTGATAAAAATAATACCTGATTAATAAGGGAGATGATAATAAAAATCTTAATAACAAATATTGACAACGGTTATTATAAACAAACCGTTGTGATAGAGTAATGACTACGGTTAAAGTAGTCTACCCGTTGTAATTAATAAACACTATGACAACGGTTTGTGATTAATAACCGTTGTTATAAGCAATCACAACGGGTATATTTACAACAACCGTTGTTGTTGCTTACCTTTATTTTTTTTTAATTATAATTAGAGACAGCAATATCATAAGCACTATACACTGCAATAATAATCAGCAGAAACCAAAAAAGACAGCAATATCATAAGCACTATACACAGCAATATCAGCAGAAACCAAAACATGGAGACTGTATAATGAATGACCAAAAGCTAAATAATTTGGGAATCTTCAACAATGACCAAAGCTAACAAAAACTAAAGACAATACACTGAATGCTATAAATTCAGAAAAGAATACTCACTGCAAATAAACCAAACCAAAATCATCAAATTACTTGTCTATTTTTGAAATGTCTCAAAATGTTGCTCGTCCATATCACTGTGTCCTAATGAATGCCCCAGGCCATTTGGACGATGGAAAATTTGTTGCCAAAAGCTTTACTCCTTTGAGGAATAAGCTTATTGAGCTGGGATACTCGGTCAGCAGAATTAAGGCACAATGGGCGCCTTGGGGATTCAAAGGGATACTACTCATTCAGTTTGGAACATCACTTGCAGATGCAGAATCAGCATTTAAGCTTGGCAATATGTTTCAACTCAGAGGCCATGGTAAGAGCGACTGGGTTGCTCCGAATAGATCAACAGTCGAACCATACCTCTGGGTAGCCACAGACGAGGACGCCGAGCTTCTGAAGAATACCGTGGACTATTTCCACGTGCCGTATCCGACCATCTTGAATGGTCAGCAGTCGGCCAATTCAGAAATCGTCGATGCCTACAACCAGGTTGTGGCTGTTTTCCAAGCAATGTACACCTAAAAATTCCAAGCAACGTCCTGTGTTAGATGTTGAGTGTCAAGTGTGTGTGTGTCTGTATCAGCCTATCATAATAGCAGTGTAATGGGATGGGAGGGCCTGTGGTCATGTATGATGGCCGGGAGGGCCTGTGTGTCTGTATCAGCCTATCATAATAGCAGTGTAATGGGGTTTTAGGGCCTGTGGTCTTGTATCAGCCTATCATAATAGATGTTGAGTGTCAAGTGTGTGTGTCTGTATCCGCTATGGTTGTAAGATTTCCGCTATGGTTCCTAAATGCAAATATGTTCGAGCTAATAAAGTATCAATGCTTTACGTTTGTTATTACTATGCCGTTCCTAAGTTATTTAAAAAAAAATCAGAAAGATAGTTATTTAAAAAAATAACAGAAACTAAAAAAAAAACAAATATATAAGCTAATACCTCACATTATTAACCACCTCAGGATCGGGGACGTTTCTTGCCCGACATAGTTTCTTCGTTAACCCAAATACCTTCACCATGATCATCACGCATATAGATGCTTTCAATGTTATCATGATCAGTGTCAACATTGTCGAAATAAGATACAGTGGAAGAGTGATCCATTCCCTCAAACACGACATCCTGATCATTATCCCCACCATTATCGGGTGCACCCCGTCTACTCCTTATAGATAGTACAACAGACCACTTCTTATCCATAGGATCGGTGACATAGAACACTTGTTTAGCTTGGGATGCCATTATGAAAGGATCATCCTTATTATTGCCAACCTTATCCAAATTGACCAACGTAAATCCCATTTTATCCTTTCGAACACAATTGTTGTTGTTATCAACCCAGTTACATCGAAACAGAGGTATTGTGAAATCAATGTAATCTAATACCAATATTTCTTGAATAACACCATAATAAAGGCATTTTCCCCAAATAGGGTTTTTATCTTTTGAAGTAGCAAAGTGCATTGCCTCAAATTCAGAACTCACACCACTATTTTGCATTGTGCTCAACTCATCTTGCTCGCGGGTGTAAAAAGTATAACCATTAATAGCAAAACCGCTGAAAAAAGTGGCCCTGGCATTTGGACCTAACCCAAGACGTAGTAACCTAGGAGAGATGTCATCACCATACAAATTCTTATACTCCAAGACAACATTCCTAAACCACTCTCCAAACGTCTTCTTATGCTCGTTTGCAATCCACATCTCGCTCTTGATTGGGTGATCGTATTTGAGCTCATCTTTGTGTTGTTGAATATAAGGTTGCACCTCATCTTTGTTGTTTAGCACATACGTATGTGCTAAATGTAACATGTCACGTGCCACAATGTTTTCAACCCGGCCCCTAATACCTTTTCTGGTCATCCAGTCAATATGACGATTCTTTGGAACGCCAATTAACTCCTCAGGGGAGAGATGAGCGTAACAATATGCAAGAGCTTCGTCTAATACAGCACGTTCAACAATACAACCTTCTGGACGATACCGATTAGATGTATAGTCCTTGTACACTTTCATCAATCTTTCGAAAGGATACTGGTATCTCAAGTACACGGGCCCAAGGTACAAAATCTCCCTAACCAGGTGAGTGGTCAGGTGAATCATGATAGTGAAGAAAGAGGGTGGAAAATACATTTCAAAATGACAAAGAGAGGTGACAACGAGGTCCTGCAATGAATCCGCATCATCGGGATCGATGACTTTATCGCATATGGACTGGAAGAAGAGACAGAATCTGGTAATAGCATATCGTACCTTTTCAGGTAAAATGGAACGAATAGCCACGGATAGTAATTGTTGCATCAAAGTGTGGCAATCATGTGACTTTAACCCGGTGAGTTTTAGGTCTTGCATCGACACAAGGCTTTTGATGTTGGACGAATAACCATGTGGCACTTTAATTCCATTCAAGCATGCACAAAACTCTTTTTTCTCATTCCGTGAAAGGGTATAAGCTGCTGGCGGTAAAAATGTACCATTACCTCTCTTCTGTGGTGCCAACTCTAGCCTAATACCCATCATTTGCATATCTTCCCTAGCTGCGGCGTTATCCTTTGTTTTACCGGGAACATTCAGGAGGGTATTGATAATATTATCACAGACATTTTTCTCAATGTGCATGAAATCGAGGCAATGCCTGACCTCCAGGTCAGGCCAATATGGAAGTTTTTCAAAAAATATGGATCTTTTCTTATACCCACGAGTAGACAATTTAGAGCCGTTCTTCTTCCCATATTTTTTCTCAATATGCTTTACTTTCTGATAAACTTCATGCCCACTCAAAATTCTAGGAGGTGGACGATGTTCTTGACGTCCCTTAAATGCTTTCTGCTGCTTGCGATAACAATGGTCTGGGTCCAAGCCCCTCCTATTTCCCAAATACACATACTTATGAGAACACTTCAATTATTCAGACTCGATATCCTCCCCACACAATGGACAGGCCTCTTTCCCATGCACCGTATGCCCAGAAAGGTCGCCATAAGGCGGATAGTCGGTTATTGTACACAATAACATCGCTCTCAAATTGAAAATTTCATTCCTATATGCATCAAATACTTCTATCCCACTATCCCACAAAATTCGCAAATCATCTAAAAGAGGTTCCAAATAGACATCTATATTATTTCCAGGTTGTTTAGGGCCGGAAATTAACAACGACAACATCAAGTACTTTCTTTTCATGCACACATATGGAGGTAAGTTGTATATTGCCAACACTACTGGCCAAGTACTATGTTGGGTACTCATGTTTCCATGTGGGTTCATTCCATCAGTGGACAGCGCTAGACGTAAGTTTCTAGGTTCAATGCCGAAACTCGGGATACTTAGCGTCGAACGATTTCCATTGCATACCATCTGCCGGGTGTCTTAGCTTCCCATCATTTATTCTTCCAGTTTCATGCCAAGTTAACATTTTTGAATCATTGTTATTCGCAAACATCCTTATGAATCTTGGTATCACTGTAAAATACCATAACACCTTAGCCGGGATCCCTTCCTTATCCTTATAACGCCACTCAAAACACACCGGACAATTGGTTAAGTTTTGATATAATTTTCGATACAATACGCAATCATTTGGACATGCATGTATTTTCTCATATTTCATACCCACCCCTCTAATTAGTTTTTTAGCCTCATATGTCTTAACGGGAAGAACATTACCATCTGGAAGCATGTCGTTTATCAAGGCTAATAAACTAGTGAAACACGTGTCACTAACCCCATTTGCCCCCTTGATATTATACAACTTCACCACAGCCGACATCTTTGTGTACTTACAACCAGGGTACAGAGGCGCTTCAGACTCACACAACTTCTCATACATGTTGTCAAGGTCATCCAAATTAATGTTTTCATCTTCAAAAGCATTTGATTCATCATCTTTTTCTTCATTATCTGTAGACCCAACATTCAACTCGTCTGCTTCCAACTCAACATACTCGGCAAACTCGGGATCATCAGTTATCCTTTCGTATACCTCAAGATCATCTTCTTCAAAATTATTATCTTCCTCTAATGATTCCCCATGAAAAATCCAACGGGTATAGGATCGACTAAAACTATACTTTTCTAGGTGAATTTTAACGTCCGGAATAGCCATATACCTAATATTACCACATCTTTCACAAGGGCATGGAATACTAGAAGAACCATTCAAATTGTTCGCAACGACTTCATAAAATTCAGCTAAACCATCCTTATAGTTTGGGTCACTCATATTCGCAGCATTCATCCAAGTTCGAGTCATTTATCTACATTCGTAGTATATATAGTAAGCCAAGTAATTCAGAAAATCCAACTAATTAAAACTAATTCAATAATAAGCCAACTAATTCAGAAAATGTAATGTATAAGGCAACTAATTCACAAATAAACGAAATTCAGGAAATCAATAAAGAAAAATTATTAGAATACCTGATTAATAAGAAATAGCAGACGGAGATGATGACAAAGAGACGATCAGGGAGTATGTCTTAGTGTTTGTGGTTTTGTGATGCAGTATAATCGCTTTGTGTTTGTGTTTTTGTGTTGCAGTACAGTATTATTAGTGTTGTGTGTATTTTTCATCTTTATGAACAACAAATATTGACAACGGTTATTATTCATAGTAAACCGTTGTTATTAAATTACTTATTTACAACGGTTAAAAAAGTTATACCCGTTGTTACAACTAAAAACAACGTACAACAAAATCATATCCGTTGTTATTAATTTACACCAAAATTTGCGCCAAATTAATAACACATTATAACAACGGGTTTATTCATGCCCGTTGTTATTACTTTTCCTTATTTCGCGCCAAATTAATAACAACGGATATAAAATAAACTGTTGTTATTAGTAAATTTATTGACAACGGTTATTTTAGTTCACCCCGTTGTTAAAACTAATAACAACGTTCGATAAATTAATACCGTTGATATTAGGTTTAATAAAATTCCGCGGAAAAATAATTATCCATTCCACAACGGTTTTTCTTTATTTTCGTGAGTATGCGTTGTTGATGGGGCGTTGTTATTGCATGAATTTGTAGTAGTGATATAACTAACATCACAACTCCAACACCAACCCAAACACTATCATCATCGCAATAGTAACCATCATCATCATCATCATCACAATAGTAACACATCCCATGACAAAGATTAACATATAAAATACTGAGTAAGAAATCCTACCTTCTAAGCAAATCCGCAATAAGCATAACGCAATCAAAATCTTTCCTCTTACAAAGTCTCCTCCTAATAAATCAATAACAATTCAAATCTCCATCCCCGAATACAAATTAGGTTTTAAACAAAATTTCCCACAATTACCATAACAAATAAGACAAGATTACTAACAACAAAATATACACAATAGAAGGAATCCGATGCACTAGCGATCGATGCACCAAGCCTTGTTAAGATGATTAAGAGGGTTTGGAAGAGTTTAGGAGATTCTAGGGTTTGATAATGACTGATTAACTGACGACAATCCTTTTATACCTCTTAATTATCTTTAATAAAAACCTTATATAAACCCGTCAGACCATTCGGTCGAATAAAAAAAGTACTCGACCGAGTACTTTGCACTCATTCGAGTACTCACCACACTCGGCCGAGTGCAACCTAGTCTGAAAGCTGCCTAACTGACACACCAACCTCACTCGGCCGAATACACCCTACTCGGCCGAGTACACATCCCACTCGGTCGAGTGACCCTTACTCGACCGAGTACAAGGTAGTCATAAATACAGAGTCTTCGATACAATGTACGTTGGCATCCAGTATAGCTTGAACACGTGTCTTCGATACGCAATTCCAATTCGATCTTATTCCAAATATCTTTCATCGGGATAATGTGAGCAGACTTGGTCAAACGATCCACTAGAACTCATATCATGTTGGTCCCCTTTTGAGTCGTAGGGAAAACTACTATAAAACTTTATAAATGGATTCCCATTTCCATTCTGTCACGTCTAAAGGTTGTACCTTCCCTTGATATTTTTTATGTTCACCTTTGACCTTTTGACCTTTGACCTTTGACCTTCCCTTGATATTTTTTATGTCTACCGTCGAACCTAACACTCTCATCGGCATGAACACTCCCTTTCTGAATAATCTCCTACCATCCCAAAATTCTTGGATCAACAAGTTGCCTCTCCCGAATATGTTCATATATTCTCGGATCAACAAGTTGTCTCTCCCGAATAATCTCCTACCGTCAAGTCCCTTGATGCGTGCATTTTGTATAGACCTTTTAGACCATATTTGCACGCATTTCCATGCTTATTTAGTAGTGTTTTACTACAAATGTCCCCCGAATAGTCTACTTTGGTTTATTTTGTAATATTTGCAGATATGGACCAGAATTACGGAAAACTAGCTATTTTGTAGCTCCTCAAGAATGCATAAGTGAGTCGGAAAGGAATCTTGGTGTCTCGGAATGCGTGAAGTCGTGTTAAAGGAATGGAAGAACGAAATCCATAAGCAAAACACTCGTTCAAGGTGTAAAAGCCTTCGATCGACTATTTTATTACTTAGAAGACCTCGATCGAGCATTGTTCTGCTCGATCGAGCTACTGGCCTTGTAAGTTTTACTCGATCGACCACTATGGTCAGTCGATCGAGTGTTCCTGTCTCAAACTTTCCTCGATCGAGTACTTTTGACAGCAAGTTCTGCTCGATCGAGAGGTTACATGCTGATGGGCTTTGCGAGATAGTGTGTTAAGCAATGGACGCCTTGTAATTTGTGATTATTCATTTTTACTTAAGGGTGAAAAACGAGAATAATACATACAACTTCTGACCCTAGATTTTATCTTTCACTATTAATTCTGGATCTTAATTTTGAGGACTTCTTCGGACTTTCTTCTTCTTTCTGTTAGGGTATTATTGTTCTTGAATTCAATTCGCTATTTCTCTATGTCTTTTTGTTTCTTATTTATTATTGTTGTTGTTCTTCTTTCAATTATGCGTAGCTAATTCCTTTGCTAGGATTTTGGGGAACCGTGGCTTAGGTAAGATGAATTGATAAGTAATCTTAAAATTAGGTTTGGATGCAATCATCGCATTTAATTTCTTTTAATTGTTTGAGTCGACGCAATCAATTGACTGACTTGGTACCCCCTTGACCTAGATCGAGAGATTGGAAAAGGACAGATCAGTGGTGAACATTGGGATTATGCTAATGAGGGCGAGAGCTAAGTTAGTATATCTTAGGGCGAATAGCGGACCGAGAAGACCTTTTCACTACCCACAAACCTGTTTAGACTTTACTTTGATTTTAATCCTGACCCTAGATGCCATGGGGAACCGACGATCCTAGTTCTTCTCCTTTCTGTTATTTCACTCTTAGTTTCTCTTCCCCTTTTCTCTTGTTGTGTTAGAAAATCAATCAAACGAAACCCCCCAATTCCGATACTTTGACAGATTTAGCAAGTTATAGGATTCCCTCTCTCTGTGGATTCGACACCTAACTGCCTCTACTGCATTTTGTTGAGACCGTTAGGTTTTATCTTTGATAGGGTTGTGACAGCCGTATCAAATTTTTGCGCCGTTGCCGGGTAGACGGTGTAATTTTGTAGCTTTCTTTAGTTTGTCTTTGGTCTCAAGGGATTTATTCCTTGAGGCTGTTCTCATATTTGAGTTATTGTTTAGTATTTTCAGGTATAAATCCTAAAAGAGGACCATTTGAACCTGCTGCTGCTGTAAATTTTCTGCAGGATGCCTAAGATTGCGAGTCATTCTGAGCCCAGTGCTGAGACTCTACCTAAGGGAACTAGTCTCCCTCTTGCTGATGAGGGTACCTTCACAATACATCCAACTTACTACAGTTTAGTGGAGCAGAATGTATTCAGGGGTATGGTAGATGACGACCCAACTAGGCATGTAGAGGTATTTACAGACTATTGTTCCGCCATTCCTGTAGTTGCTGGTGTGACGCAAGACAAGGTAAAGGATTTCCTTTTCCCTTTTTCCTTGACTGATGATGCTAAGGATTGGTGGAGAGATTTAGATAGGAAGGCTGCTGGGGTTAAAGATTGGAGTTCGTTAGCTCTAGCCTTCTATAGACGGTATTTTCATCCTCAGCGAACCAATGCGCTGCACAGCCAGATCACGAATTTTACTCAATCTATTACTGAAGATTTGAGTGTAGCATGGGCCAGGTTCAAGAAGCTAGTTCGCTCAGTTCCGCATCACGGGTTTGATCAATGGTTTTTGTGCAACCAATTTTACAATGGGTTGCTTTATGAGCAAAGAATGGTTCTGGATGCTGCTGCACGAGAGAGATTTCAGGCTAATGTGGAAGATGATGAAGGGTGGCAACTTATTGAAAATATGGCCATCCATTCTGCTAGCTACGGTAATCCTAGAGTGGAAAGAAGGAGAGCCACTGTTGTTGAAGAAGTTCATGTGGTAGATACGGGGAATTTAGGTGAAATACACCAAGTTCAAGCTATTGAGATTGTTTGTGGTAGATGTGGTGATGACGGACATGACCCTATTACTTGTTTGGCTGATTCAGTAAGGGTTCTTGCTTATAGGAAATTCAAGCAAGTTGGTTCTTTTTTCGAGTTATATGCCGACTTAACTGCTGCAAAATCTCAACCACCCGTAGATGAAGGCAAGGTACTCATTACCCAAGCCGAATATGAAGATCTCAAGGCCACTATCAATGCGCAAAAGCTTGAGCAACAATCTAGTGCGGATACCCTCCGGAAACGGCTCGACAGATGCAATTCACTCCTCCCAAACAATGACCCAGTCAAATGCCATAAATCTGAGAAGTGGTCATGCTTATGACGATCCTGTACACGTCTCTGAAAGCACACATACCGAGATCGATGATGTCTCAGACGAATTAATTGAAGATGTGCAGAGAAGTGATCGATCGACTGAGAACAACGATCGATCGAAGCGTTTTACTAAGGAAACTACTCGATCGAGTAAACCCACCTCTCGATTGAGTAGTCCTGCTGAAGAAAGTCCTCAATCGAGTAGTATACCCACTCGATCGAGTAACCTGGTCATAGGAGATCCTCGATCGAGTAGCCCTTCCACTCGATCGAAGGGAAATGAGGAAGGAATCACTCGATCGAGTGAACTGAAGTCTCGATCGAGTGAATGTCAGACATCAGGCACGCAAATTGAGGTTGTGCATGATGAAGTACCCTCCCCTACTGCGAAGGTACGGAGAAAAGAGAAAATTGGGGACCCGCTTCCAGTGATCAGAGTCCCATACCCAGGTCGTCTGCGCGATTTAAAGACGGAGAAACAGTTCAGCAAATTTGTAGACATGGTTAAAAACATTCAGGTAGCTGTACCTTTTTCCGAGCTAATCACTCAAGTACCCCCTTACGCCAAATTTATGAAAGACATTGTTACGCGTACGAAGGCACTTGAGGATTTCGCTACTGTCGCTTTTATGCAAGAGTCTAGTAGTTTAATTCTGAATAAGTCTCCCCCTAAATTAAAGGACCCGGGCAGTTTCTCTATTACTTGTGTTATAGGAGATGTCGTGATAGATAAGGCACTATGTGACCTAGGAGCTAGTGTAAGTGTCATGCCTTATTCTATCTGTCGTAAGCTTAACATGGGTCATCTGAAAACGACCAATATCACCCTGCAGATGGCTGATAGATCTGTTAGGAGGCCCTTAGGTGTCCTAGAAGACGTGCCAGTTAAGGTGGGCAAGTTTTTTATTCCTGTTGACTTCATAGTCTTAGACATTGCTGAGGATACCCGTACCCAAATTATTTTGGGTAGGCCGTTTTTGTGTACTGTTGGGGCCATTATAGATGTTAAACTCGAGCGTCTAACTCTGGCTGTAGGGGATGATATAGTTTCGTTCAGTTTACCTGACACTTTATCTAGACCAATGATAGAGGATACCTGCTTTTCTGTTGATATCATTGATGAGTTCACTTATGAGTTTTGGCCGGATTCCTTGATAAAGGATCCGTTGGAGTCTTTGACTTTGTTAGATGAGTGTGCAGATTATTCTGATGACGATGACGCTGTGCTGAAATTGCTTGGAGCTACTGCATATGAGGTAGAACTGACTGACGCAGAGGAAGAATAGCTGGGACACTTGGGTCAAGCCTTTTGTTCCGTCGAGGTAAAGGTTCCTGAGCGCAAGCCTCTTCCAACTCACCTTAAATATGCTTTTCTTGATAATACTGAGCAATTTCAAGTTATTGTTAGTTCCAAACTGAATGAGGAACAGCTAACCGCTTTGTTGGCTGTACTCAAGAGAAACAGGAAAGCAATGGACTATTCACTGGATGACATCAAGGGCATCAGCCCTGATGTCTGTATGCACAGGATTGAGCTAGAAGAAGGTCACAAAGCTTGCAGACAGGGTCAGCGGAAGCTGAACCTGAAGATGGAGGAGGTTGTGATGACCGAGGAGATGAAACTACTCGATGCAGGTATTATTTATTCAGTTGGTCACTCCAAATGGGTAAGCCCAGTTCAGGTCGTACCCAAGAAATGAGGTACTACAGTTGATAAAAATGAAAAGAATGAATTGATACCTACTAGACTAGTAACTAGGTGGCGGATGTGTATAGACTATAGGCAGTTAAATGCCGCCACAAAGAAAGATCATTTCCCCCTTCCTTTCATTGATCAGATGATAGAAAGGTTAGCTTCTCATGAGTTTTTCTGTTATCTGGACGGGTACTCAGGGTTCTTTTAGATCCCTATTCATCCAGATGATCAGGAAAAGACTACTTTTACTTGTCCTAAGGGTGTCTTTGCTTATCGTAAAATGCCTTTTGGTTTGTGTAACGCCCCTGCTACCTTTCAGAGGTGCATGATAGGGATATTTTCTGAGTATATAGAGTCTATCATGGAAGTCTTTATGGATGACTTCAGTGTCTATGGGAATGATTTTGATAAATATTTAGCTAACCTTGATAAATTTTTGCAGCGTTGTATCGAGGTTAATCTGGTGCTAAACTGGGAGAAGTGCCATTTCATGGTCAGTGAGGGAGTAGTCCTTGGGCACTTGGTTTCGAATAGGGGTATTGAGGTAGACAGAGCAAAGGTGCAAGTGATTCAGCAATTACCCCCTCCTATTACCGTCAAGAGCGTGAGGAGTTTCCTTGGTCACGCCGGTTTTTATCGCCGGTTCATCAAGGACTTCTGTAAGATTATTAAACCACTTACACAGTTGCTATTAAAAGATGCTCCTTTTGATTTTACTGATGATTGTCTTTCTGCTTTTAACACTTTGAAACAGGCTTTGGTCTCTGCACCCATCATTCAGCCTCCTGATTGGACGCTGCCGTTTGAGATTATGTGCGATGCAAGCGATTACGCACTAGGAGCGGTGCTCGGTTAGCGGAAAGACAATGCTTTGAATGCTATTTACTATGCGAGCGGAACTCTAGATGAGGCTCAAGTGAAATATGCTACCACTGAGAAGGAGCTTTTAGCTGTATTTTATGCGCTTCATAAATATAGATCATACCTGTTGGGTTCTAAAGTTATTGTTTTTACAGATCATGCAGCGCTAAAACACTTTCTAAATAAGAAGGAAGCTAAACCCAGATTGCTGAGGTGGATACTCCCTCTCCAGGAATTTGATCTGGAAATCAGGGACAAGAAAGGCGCTGAGAATGTTGTAGCGGATCATCTTTTGCGTTTGACGCGACAAGAGGGGGAGGATTCTCTTCCCATTAATGATTCGTTTGCTGATGATACTTTATGCACTGTTTATTCTATAAAATCTAAAGATGGTGTTGAACGTTGGTTTGCAGATTATGCCAATCACATTGTCAGCCAGAAGCTGCCACCTGATATGTCCTATCAGCAGCGGAAGAACTTTCTACATGATGTGAGGGATTATTTCTGGGATGATCCATACTTGTTTAAGTCATGCGCAGACGGTGTCTTTAGACGGTGGATTCCATAGTGGGAGATCAAAGCTATCCTAGACGGCTGCCATTCTGCCCCTTGTGGAGTTCACCACGGTCCATCGCGCACCATGGCTAAGGTATTACAGTCTGGTTTCTATTGACCGACTCTCTTTGCTCACACTAAAGTTTTTGTTGCTAGCTGTGATGCTTGCCAGCGGACAGGAAACATATCAAAGAGACATAAGATGCCCCAAAACGGCATTTTAGAGGTCGAGATTTTCGATGTCTGGGGCATTGATTATCAAGGACCATTCCCGTCGAGTCTTGGTAACAGGTATATTCTGGTTGCTTTAGATTATGTGTCTAAATGGGTAGAAGCGATTGCTACTCCCATCTGCGATGCCAAGACCGTGATTAAGCTGTTTTGTAAGACCATTTCCCCCGTTTTGGTGTCCCAAGGGTTGTCATTAGTGATAGGGGTATGCATTTCAGGGAACAGCAGCTAACGACCTTACTGTCTAAATATGGTGTGAAACATCGTAGGGGCTTGGGGTATCATCCTCAGACTAGTGGGCAGGTTGATGTCACTAATAGGGAACTAAAGGAGATTTTAGGTAAGGTTGTGTCTAAATCACGGAAGGATTGGAGTGCCAAACTGGATGACACATTATGGGCCTACAGGACCGCATTTAAGACACCTATCGGTGCTTCGCTGTATCGATTAGTGTATGGGAAGTCCTGTCATTTACCTGTTGAGCTAGAACATAAAGCCTGGTGGGCAGTCCGCCAACTTAATTATGATGCTAACTTGTGTGGTGAGAAACGTTTGTTGCAGCTAGATGCACTAGAGGAATTTCGTCTGAATGCCTATGATAGCTCGCGTATTTACAAAGAAAAGACCAAACGTTGGCACGACAAGAGAATCATACCTCGTGAGTTCCAAGTCGGGCAGAAGGTGTTGCTATTCAATGCCCGACTGCGTTTATTCTCTAGTAAGCTGAAATCCAGGTGGAGCGGTCCGTACACAGTAACTGCTGTTACTCAGTTTGGATCTGTTGAGATAGAAGACTCTGAGGGTAACCGGTTTAAGGTTAATGGGCATCATGTGAAACATTACTATGGAGCTGACAGTGTCGTGGGTCGCGTGGAAGTGCTCTTCTTCGACGGAGACGAGGAGCTTGATGATTGAAGCTCAAGGGTCGTGCGGGACCTTATAAACCTGCGCTTATCGGGAGGCAACCCGATCTATTGTTTTGTTGTACCGTATTAAAAACTTTTTAGTAGTTTATTTCTGTTTTACTGTTTAAACAATTCCAATTGCGTAATTTCTTGCTTCTCGCAGTTTTGGCGTCACTTACTCTGAAATTTTTGTTCGATCGAGTAGCCTTTCCGGTCGATCGTACACTAAAGCTCCTCGATCGAGCACTCTGGTTGCTCGATCGAGTACCTCTGCGAAGAAACCTCTCGATGAAGCTGTTTTCCACTCGATCGAGAAGGATCCATCTCGTTTCCACTCGATCGAGTAGTGTTCTACTCAATCGAGTCCCTGGAGCACCTCCTTTCGGTTCGGTTTGGGGAAGTCGGTTATATGCGCGTTCCTGTAAGTTTCCGACTCTCTCTAGTTTGCAATTCTTTTACTTTACTTTGTACAATGGGGACATTGTACGGTTTGGTTTGGGGAGGTTTTGCATCCATATCGTGTCTGTATTTCGCTTTTACCGCATTTTCGTATGCATTGTTGAGCACTCATAAAATTCCAAAAATTTCATAAAATTTCATGTTTATTTTTGTATTTTAGTCGAGTCGGAACAATTCTCTCATACCCTTCATCTAGTCTCGACTTAAGCGTTGCACAGCTAATATCTCTTGCATAGTCATTTGCTTGTTAATCAATGCTAAACGAATACACTTGACATGACATGTTGGCAACCTACTTACATATTCTGAGCGGTCCGTACACAGTAACTGCTCTTAAACTGGTGACATCTATGATCAGTTCATATAGGATTGTGAGTAGTTACTCCCTCGTGTCATCGCATTGCATGTATATGAAATTTGATTCTTATTGCCTGCACGTACGGGTTCGTGGTCGGTATCACATGTTTGGAGAATGCTTGCAATTTCCCTTTTCTCACTACCCATTTAACTCTACGTTCAGCCAAAACTGCCAGTTGACCCACAATCTGTGGGAAATAACAGTTTACATCCCCTTAAAATTTACGATTATAACAAAATTATAGAATATGAATTGCGAGTCATAAATATGAAAACGATATAAAATATAGAGAAAACGAATTGAACCTTTGGTCCTAGCAAAATTCGGCCTAAGAACAGATATCAAAGCAGATATCCTCCTAATCGTCTCACCCAAGATTGATCGAGAAATGCCCTTCTCCTTTGCTAGAAAGATAATTAAAAGTTACTGTTAACATTTAGGTTTTTGTCTTTTTGTGTGATGGAGGCACAAGTGAGTGTAGAAATTAGGTTAGAATTTTTCTCCTACTCTTACCAATCTCACGGCTCCCCTAGGTCTTATATGAGGAGATTTAGTCTCCTCAAATAACTACCCATTGACCGGAAAAACCGAGTGTATCTAGACACTTTGTTTCGGTCATTTTAGCTTCCAATATAATGTAATATATTATAATCGTCATTTGTCAAGGACCGACATTATAATACATCATTAATTATAAATATCCGTATATTTATAATTTGCCAATTAATTATAACGGTTTATGTTTAATTAGCTTACATTATATACAACAATTAAATATAACATTTTATATTTAATTTACGAATTACAGTTAATTCATCTCAGCTAACTATATTTAATCATTATTAAATAATCGTCTCATCATCACATTGACTAACCTTTTAGTCAAATACACTAACTAACCTTTTAGTCATATAATAGGGTATCAATATGATTATTTTCTCAAATAATCACATCTCTCAAACACATCCTATAGGTGTGACTTTTAGGGACCATTTGATCACCGCCATCTGTATGACAATAACGTCAAACTTATCTAGCAAGCCAACCGTTATTGATAAACGTTAATCAACTGATTATTATACAAAGTATACCCTGTGAACCTACAGAGATTTATTTATGTTATTGCACTAACTGTGGAGGACACTGGCTCCAACAATCCCCCACTTGTCCGTACAAGTGTATGTGCGATAACCGATTCTCATATCCATAATAAATTTCTCCCACTCAATGTAAACCAATTTGCAAAGTCCATATCCACAAAGGTCGTAGTTTACAAGTGATCAGTATCAAGAGTGGGTTCCCCGACTAGAGAGAACGTACTGTAAACGAATCTTCATTCGAGCATGGCCATGCATTTCAGTTACAGCTCCTCGAGTGGCCCTGAGAAATATCATATCCTGATCAAGGTGGGATATTTTCTTCAACTCGAATCTTGCAGATACAAGCGCAGTATGAAATGACCCAGTGAAAATCTACTTAGCCTCCTGTTACGGTCGACCATGAGAAAGAAACCAAAGTAACCCAAAAACTGCCTTTATCTCCTTTATTCTCAAGAAGACAGTCGCATAGTCAAAA